>CAAKHD010000677.1:147879-163576 GCA_901007705.1 Fistularia tabacaria
TTTAAAAGTCTTTAGATGTATGGGTGGGGTGGCATTAGTCTCCTGCTTTCGCTCTCCAATCCCTGGAAAACGCAGCTTCCCGCTCCCACTTTTTATGTCCTTCCATTTCCCTGCTCAGGATCCATACTCGTAGCAGCGCAGGATTATCACAGAGATCACATTCTTTGTGTCTTTTTGATTTTTATGGCTCATAAAATCACTTGACGGCATAATTTATCGCCTGACTGGAGATGTACAAATGACGAAGAATCAAAGTAGAGGAAAAAGAAAACGCAATAAAAATCAAGAAAATGGAAGCATGACATGGGCAGACGGACAAGACCCGAAAACCAAAGGGAACCCGTGCATCTTTGAAAGTACCGCACTCAATAAAGAAAAGTCCAAAACAGAAAATATATATCAAATAATGAGAAATAAAAGAATGACTAAATATTAAAGAACAAAAAGACGATATATAGAAAAGGAATACAATTAACCGCTTCGCCTTTTGATCTCAAAGGGAGCACTGAAAATGTCCCACAGGGGGGCGGATCTCAAGTTTCATTCAGGTTATGAAGAGGGGAAGAAAAGAAAGAAAAAAAGCTTTCTAATTTTCCACTCGCCCCATTAGTCGATTCTGATGTCATCAAGATGTGGACTCCGACTGGATTTTTAAGCTGCATGACATTACATTACCCACTAACGGTATTCCAGTCCTCGCTTTTAACCCAAACAGAAACACATTCTCGGAGAGTTACGACGTGGGGTACCCTCTCTCCGCCAACACCCCCCATCCAGCGGGGGGCGGGGGGGCATCTATATTACACGGAGGTTCCTCCAGCTCTGCTGTTGGTTCGGAAGGGGGTTTTGGAAGAGCAACAGAACAGCGCAGATGTTGCGGAATCAAAGAAAGCATGTGTTGTACGTTAAGGGTATTCAACATTGGACACGACCAGTGGGGAGAGGTTTGAGATTGAATGTAAAACAGTAAGCCTTAAAGTGATCAGATAATTAGCATGGAGGAGGATTAACATTCCCCCAAAACTCCGATTTTTTTGTTCATGTCAATGAGTTGGACACCGAGAACCAGCCCCCTTGGGGGAAACCGATGAGAATTTGCATTTCGGAAACACTGTCCCCAACTGAGCCAATGGAGACACTTTGTTTAATGGGTGAACGCGGTCCCCTGGCGCCGCTAGTTTGACCCATCCATGATGGGTTGAATGCAGAGAGGAATTCCCCGCAAGGGATTATTTAAGTACAATCAAAAATAAATTTAGAAAATACAGTCTGATAACACGACTTTGTCAGTCCATACGGGATGCAGACAGCAGATTTTTTCAAATATGCCTTTTCATGGCAGCGTCTGGGCAAATGAAACCGTTGTCTCCGCCCTCCAGCCTTTCTGCAGTTGTACTTTTGCTATCTTCATACGGTACAATTTGAGCGATACAAATTTCAGCGGCATGTACCCTTGTGTGCCCCTTGTGTGTCAAACTTTTGCAACGTCAGTCTGTGATTTATGGATTCGCAATTTACAGTCTCGAGTTTGGGTTCTTTGGCTTTCACCATCTTTGACTTTCTGGAACAATATTTGAACAAGACAATGATGGATGGGGAGCGGATGTGACAGCCCACTCTGGAAGGGACGTCTCAGTCGAGATATTACTCGTATCCGAAAAGTTTAACCGGTTTTATTATCTACTCCTCCAGGTAGTGATTAAGCACGAGGACATACGACTGCCAGAGATCGCAACCGTGTTACAAAAACATTTGCTTAGGCATTAAAAGCTACGAAAAGTAAGCTTGTGTTCTGCTAAACTTCTGTGTGATTTGTTCTTTTCAACCGCAGATTTCGAATCCCGCTAGACATTTTAAAGAACGTCCGTCTGCATTATTTTCACTTATGAGACTGGAAACCCTGGTATGCCCCAGAAAGGAGAGGAATGGAGGTTAGCCGCAACGAGACAGAATATATGTGTGTGAATGAGAGGGGATGGCGAGGTTACAGGGAGTAGACATGAAGAAGGTGGAGGATTTCAAGTACTTGGGTTCAGCAGTCCAACGTGTGCAGAAGAGGTGAAAAAACGGGTGCAAGGAGGTTAGAGCGGGTGGGGAAATGTACAGAGGAGGGACGGCGAAGATCTGCGGAGAAGGATGCTGAGCTTGGAACTGCCAGGCAGGAGGCCTCGCGGGAAACCGCAGAGGAGATTGATGGATGGAGTGAAAGGGGACATGAAGTTAGTTGGCGAGAGAGAGGAGAAGGTTAGACGGTGGCGGATGAAACTTTTACGATATTTGTTCTGTCAATCAAACTCTTGCAGCGCTTCGAAATGTATCTAGCTTTGCTTCGAGCCGCATGTGGAACTCAAGCTTTAAAGGCACAAACTCCATCAAATCTTGTTCGAATTTCTGCATTTTATTTCCAATCGATGATGAATTATGGACCCGTGCGATAACAAAAATAAGTAATGACTCATGGAGTGCACTCTAGGAAGTACATTGAGTGTTTGTATATTCAAGTTTATTTAGTTTTTACTAAACAAACACATTATTATGTCCGTATGGTTGCCCGTGGGAAATCAAATGTGCATTCGACAAGATTGTATAACTCTATGCCGCCACTAAAAACAGTGCGGAACCAAACATTTATAATATCCCGTGTGTTTGAATTAGGATGAACAGGTTTTGTACACAGTCTAACAACTCCCTCTGATCCCGGGAACTTTCCCACAAAAAAAAAAATAAAAAAAGCAGGCTGGGAAGACCTCAGAGAAAGTATAGGAAGAAGCCAGAGGTCTCTCTCAGCCAATGAGATCACTTCGAATAGTGCAGTTGGAAGTATCTGCTGCCGCGATAGGATTAGGAAAAAAAAGCAGAAATCTCGAGATAAATCACAATAGCGGACGCTACCTTTGCAAATACTGATAAACAGCCGGAGCAACTTCACTCCTCTGACCTCACATCATCAAACATACACGCTTGCATCGGAGGCCACAAATCTAACCGGCATCACCCTGATAACAGATGTGGGAATGTTTTATGCGGCCGATGAATCGGGTCGTCTGCGTGAAATATGTGCGCGGGCAGGTTTCAAGTATAACGAATAAAAAAATATTCAAGAGTGCTTGTGGTATTCACGGATGCCTTTGGAATCCCCGTTCACATACAAAGGCAATTATGAGTACAGATGAACCAAATTTGCGAACTTCTGTGCTGTAAATTATCAATATCATTACTCAGTGAGTTACTCATACTCAGTGAAAACGAACAGCAAATATCCATTCATTCATTCATTCATTATCTCCCGCTTATCCTGCACTCAGGGTCACGAGGCGCTGGAGCCTATCCCAGCTGTCACTGGATGAGAGGCGGGGGGTGGCCGACCAATCACAGGGCCACATATAGAGACATTGAACCATTCACTCGCTCATTCAAACCTTGTTTGCAGTGGTGATGGAGAAGCTGACAGGTGTGGATAGACAGGAATCTCCATGGAGCATGATGTTTGCAGATGACATTGTGATCTGTAGTGAGAGCAGGGAACAGGCGGAGGAAAATCTAGAGACGTGGAGGTATGTTCCGGAAAAGAGAGGAAGGAAGGTTAGCCACAGGAGGGCAGGATATATGTGTGAATGAGAGGGAACAAAGTGGAACCGTGGGGCTACAGGGAGAGGAGATAAAGAAATGTTGAAATGTTGAGGTTCACTTTGGGAGTTACGAGGATGGAAAGGATCAGGAATGAGTCCATCAGAGGGACGGGACATGGTAGATGTTTTGGAGATAAGGTCAGAGAAGCCAGATATCAGGAGGTTGGGTCATGTACAGAGGGATTGTGAATGTGTCGGGAGAAGGACTCTTGGGTTGGAGCTGCCAGGCAGGAGGTCGAGAGGAAAACCAAAGAGAAAATATATGGATGCAGTGAAGGGGGACATGATGTTAGTTGCTGTGAGACAGGAGGATCCAGAGATCAGGGTTAAATGGAGGAGCCTGATTTGCTGGGTCGCCGCCTGAAGGGAAAAGGAAAATTAGAAGACTCGCTCATTCAAACGTCATATAGAGACAAACAACCGTTCACTGTGTCACTCACACATCGTATACAGACAGAAAGCAATTCACTCGCTCATCCACACTTAGAATTACACTTTATTTATCCCTGGGGGGAAATTCCTTCTTTGCATTTAACCCATCATGGATGAACCATGAGCAGTTGGCTGCCGTCTAGCGTCGCCAGGGGAGCAGTTAGGGGTTCAGTGTCTTGTTCAACAACACTTCGACACTCCAGGAGGAGCCAGGAATGTTCGGTTCCAAGGACGATGGCTATACCTCCTGTGCCACGCCGCCCCTCAATGCAAATACGACGAATAAATGCAAATATTCACCCGTTCGATCACATGTCATATAGAGACATCGAACTATTCACCCTCTCATTCACACGTCTTGGCTATCCAGGGTCTCCAATTAACCACCTGCAGGTTTTTTGATTTCTCGGTGGAAACCCGTGCACAGACGAGGAGAACGCAGAGACTCCACACGGAAAGGCCTCCTGTCGGAATCGAAGCGGTGAGGCGGAAGCGCGAGGCGGAAGCGCGAGGCGGAAGCGCGAGGCGGAAGCGCGAAGCGGCGCTAAAGTAAAGTACAGCCGAGGTGCTCTCATCTCATTCAGCCTCCCGTCTTTCAGCTGCTGGCTGAGGAAAGTGCGAGGCAATTTTTGCCCCCCCCCCCCCCACCCACACACACACACACACAACTTAACGCAATGTGTTTCCACTTCTGCATTTCTACGAGATGACCGGGCAGCACTTCTTTAAATTGGGCATTGACATTTCACAGTGCATTCAACCAAAAAAGAAAAAACAAAAACAAAAAAAAAAACAAAAACTAAATACACTGAGAGATCTTGACATCTGGAATGGCACTGATGGAGATAAAATAGGAAACATTAAAAGAAAGAATGCTGAAAACGCATCTGAGACAGGAGGTTCCAATAACAGCATTAGACTATTACACACACAGGCCTACCCAGATTCCAAGCGAAGGCAGTGTATTCTTACCCACCCGATGCTATCACGGGGAGACATCTCCACGGCACCCCCAAAACATGTCTCATCTGACACAATAACCACGGGTCGCCATTACTAAAAGCAAGCACAGTCTGTCTGTCCGCAGCGGCGGAAAGGTGAGCGCGGACTAAAATGCAAACCGGGCGTAAATACCAGCATGGGTTGAAATAAGAACATTTCTTCTGAGGGCTGTGGAAATGTTTAAGCTGGTAGGTGGAGAGAAAATGGAACTGAGATTCTGGTCTTTATACCAGCATTTAAAAAAGTAAGTACGCCTAACCGGGCTCAACTGGACCCCTGATAGGGTTAGACCGGCATGTTACACACCTAGCTGCATTCAGGGTTTACTTGCACTGCCAACATTGTTCATATTTTTGATAAATATGTTTAACTATTTCTTGTCAATACATATTGAAATGCACTGCGGACAGCAAAGTAAGATTTTCATTGTACAGGAAAACATGTTTCCACACTGTATACATGACAATAAACACTTTGAATCTGTTGTGGTTGAAATGTATATAGATCTCCATACTGGTGAAGCCATAGCATAGCAAAAAATCCACACATTTGGAATCCATAATGTGATGCATGTGAAGCGAGTAGGCTGTCCGATTTTTGGTGACGCGTAAAAACCGAGCGCAACGCGTGAGGGTGAAGATAACCCAAGCTTTGCCCTCGAGTAAAAAGCTGTGGCCTGACTCTCCCTCTCCCCTGCAAATAATTACACGCTGCTCTCCTTCTTGGACCATCTTTATGCAAATTGGCCTAATCTTCCGAGTCCATTTAGCACTTCCTGCCAAACAGGAAATACTTGTCCGCAAAAAGATTTGATATTAAGCAACGAAACCAGGCAGGACAGGACGTAATTAGACCAACTTGTTGACACGCAGAAGGAGATACACACATCTGATGATGTGACTGTTGTGTTCCCATGTTTTGTGTCACTTCCTGAGTTTAGCAATACTCGGAGATTGGATCGCCGCGGGAATAAAGCTGTTTAAAAACGTCATTACTGCAGTTAAAGGAACGCCGTTGGAGACAAACACAACAACGAGAGAGCGTGCGTTTCGGATCCCGCCGAGAGGTCAGCCCGGAACTGAGGGTCAACCCCGAAACGTCACCTGCAAACACACACCGAGGCTGAAAGCCGGCGATAATCGTTCGCGTAAACGAGCGTGCACGCAGACCCGCTCGTCACTCCCGGCTTGTGTTAACAGTCTCTGGGTCAAAACTCACACTCGTGCATTTAGGAACAAAGACTAATGGGTAACACCTGAGGTCCGCCACATTACAACAGCGAGATCGCGTTTAAAGGGAGTTGTCAGACACCTATGCAGATGTGACACAAATTATAATGGAAGTTAATGGCCCGGCGTAGTTTTGGATTTCACGGTAAATAATTACTTTCCGCAAATACGCCGCACCGATCTGCATTGTAATGTGGATTTTCTGCCTTTTTCCACCAGGAAAGATTAATGGGCGGCACGTCGGCCGCTTAAAACAGACATTCAGGAAAACAAACCTCTTAATTGCCCCTGTCGGATGGCTCCCCTCTCTGATTATTATGGTTTGACTTGGGTGAGAGCTTCATTAGTGTGAGATGGCTAGTTTCCACACACACACACACACACACACAAACACACATACACACACACACACACACACACACACATGCATGTGCGCGAACAAATTTGAAAATCTCTGAAGTGGTCATTCCCATGCTTTGGTCTGCACTGCAACAGCAGCTCCCTCTCAGGTTACCCCCTCCTCACCATCTGTGGTACCTCGAGAAGCTCGACCCAGTCTCTCTTCATCTTCCACTCACATGACCTCTGACATGACCTCTGACCCCACCGGGGTCTCTCCAGGTTTGCTCCCCACGGACGTTGACCACTCAGTCCCTGCTCCATCACTTATCGCCCACCAGGAAACACAGCTTGTTCGAACCTGAGCCGCCCGCATTGGCCTGCGTGGCCCCTTTCGGAGGGAAATGACGGCGGAGCCGAGGGTTTGAAAAGAAAAAGGTAGATGTCAGAAGTTTCTCTCTGCGTGATATTTTGTCAGCGCCGGGAGGGGAGAATGGGGGGGGGGGGACTTGCTACCCGCCCTTTCGCAATGCGGTTTGGCAGTTTATGAATAAGAATAGATGATTTCATTGCCGTGCTGCTCTGTCCATGGAGCAGAAGTGGTCACCTTCATTTTATTTAATTTTTTTGTTAAAAAATGTTCTTTCCTGGAGTAGCTTTCCAACAGAACCTGAACAAATGAAAAAAATATAGACAAGGTTTTTGACCAACCTATATGATTTTATCCATTGCGGATCTATCTATAAGTTGTTTTTAATGACTTTTGGAAGACCAAATAGAAGATTTCTGGATGCAGTGAAACAGGACGTGACGGTGTTTCGGTGGGAGGGAAGGGGATACAGAGAAGAGGGTCAGATGGAGATGGCTGATTCCCTTCAGGGGTTGATGAAAGGAAAAGAAGAGTTTTAAAGGACTTTTAAATTATTTTTAGGTTGTCGGTGTCCTTGAGTTTTAAGAAAGGTGTTTATAAATAAAATGCATGATAAGTATTATTATCATGATTATATTTATTGTTATTATTCCAATTATCAATCTTATTATTAATAATCATATAATAATCAAATAAACATTATAATTAATCATATTGTCATTATTAATCATCTTGTTATTGGTAGCTGTAGTATTTTTTTCTAGTTACCATTGTTTACATTTTCAATCATACTATTAAAATTATTATAATAATAATTATAGTTAGCATCATTCACATTATTAATCATGTTGTTGTAATAATGTTAATCTTATTATTATTATTATTAGAATTATTGTTATGATAGATATTATTATTTACATTATCAATCATGTTATTATTGTTAATCTTATTAATATTATTATTAGCATTATTATTGAAATAACTATAACAATAATTCTATTCCATTCATTCTATTCAATTCAATTATTCTATTCTAATTTCTATTATTATTAAGATTCTGCTATAAATGTCCAAAATGCTCTACTTTTTTTTAAGAAGACGAACCTTCAGCTCAGTTCAAAAAAACGAGGAAAAAGGTTCAATCTTGGCCGCAGGTCAGCTTTGACTGCAGAATTGGAAGCTCCAAGACGACCAATCTGCCCGCATTATGAAAGGAAGTTCCTCACAGTTCATTTTTATGAACTCTCTCCACTTTAATAAGTTGGGTGAAAACTGTCAACATTTCCATTAAAACAGAGCAAACTGTCGCAATCCTTGCTGGATTTGCAAACCGTCAGTCGTGCCTGGCTGCTACTTCGGGGTGTAAACTCTCCGACGTATCGGCCTCTCCTTGCTAACGTGCTTATGTAAGACAGATTAAGAGCGCCACATTTCACGCACGTTTCACGTCCGATCAGAGCGGCTTGGGTGTTGTTCATCACAACCCTCACGCTCCAATAAGGGCTTTTTCACAAGAGATCGGAACCCGCGAGGAGGAAAACTGTGCGCGAGCGCCGGGGAAAGAAGAGGGAGGGGGTTGTGAGTGTCTCTTTGAGGTGAATGTCAAACACGAGTGAATAATTTCTTCGGGGCGGCTTCAGAATCGTCGTCGCGCGCGGAGAAAGTGTGTCAAAATCGATGCGCCGCCTCGTTCTTTGTTGCAAGCTGTGCCTCTCAGTGGCAGTGTTTGCACGAGGGGCGGCCGCGCACGGCCCCCAGCAGAAGAGTGATGTTTCCATTTCTGGTGTTGAACTTTCTCTCAGCGACCGGGGTCAAAGGTCATTCGACTTCTATCGCTCCGACGCCGCAGACGGAGTATAACTCAACGCACTGCGACGAACACGGACGTGCCGCACATGAGCAAAGAGACAAGATAATGAGGTGGCGCAATTGATCATATGTAATTGAAATCCATATTTTCTACAAGTGACATGTCCTGTGTTTGTGTTTCACCGATATGGAGAGTGAGGTCTTTTGAGGTGCGTCGCGGGGATCCCAACTCTTCTGCAAACGCACATGCAGAAGTCATACTTGGATACATCCACCTTCTCCTGTGGCACGTCCCTCAGGCGGGAGGTCAAGTTATTGAGAGGATGAGGAGAACTGGCAGTCGTCCGTCTGGGCAACACAACGGGTGGGATGGAGGCATGGGTTCACATCCAGGGAGGGGAGAGGGCGAAGGGGCCGCCAAGGACAGCAAACTTCAGACAGCGTGAAGGTCATAAAGGAGCGTGGGGTGGCGCACTCCTACCGACGCTTCAAACGCATTCCTCGAAGTAGACAGGAGGAGACTTCACAATCTGAGGCGCGCGAACATTCTTGCAAATACATCCAAACAACGATCCGTCGGAGGGCAGAACATGACGAACCAACCTCGGGAGAGTACGATGAATGCTGGGCTTTCACCAAAACATTTTCATAGACTTTAAGCTGAAAGTCAGAAGGGAATTTGAATTTGAAGGAGTTTTACCCGAGTCCCGGCGCACTCCCGTCATCTCGATCGTGAAGTATAAGGCGGTGATCTGACCTGTTTTAGATCAGTCTTTTCCTCGTCTTGGGCTTACGACAATTTCAAACGCGTATGATATTGTCTTTACGGTGATGCAAAACAATAGACAAAAAAAAAAAACGAAATAGGAAACCCGGTAGATGAACAATCACAAGAGTGGTATGAGCGGCAGAGACGGTATTTGTTGGCGGTGAAGATGACCAGGAATGGCGAAGGACATCCCGATCAATATGGAGTGTCCAGAAAGAGGAGCACCTTCAGTCATAGATCAATTTTTTCTGAGTCTTGGGCTTACGACAATATGAAACGTTTTTGATTTTACGGTGACGTAGCATAGTCAACGACCAATGGATGAGCTCCGACAAAACCGGAAACCGAAAAACCTGGTCGACAAACAATCACCAGAGGGGTATTTGTGGCGGTATTTGTTGGCAGTACGGATGAACGTGAAAGGCGAAGGACGTCCCGATCAGTTTGGACCATCCAGAAAGAGGAGTGTATGGTGGAGCTGCGGGCAGAACAGCCCCGCTTGTATGACTTCAACTCTCCAACGTATCACCACCGAGTGGAGGAGGAAAAGCGATGGGCTGAAACAGCAGAGGCTCCGAAGATACCCGCCGAAAACACTGCAAGGTTGGAAAAAAATTGCTGAGAGAATCTAGTTGTACTCTTGTAGTTAGCGAGCCTGTGCGATTCAGTCTTTGTAAAATCTGAGTCTGAGACGAAAAACTATAGATGTCTTTAGATGTGAGCAGGTGTGAGATGATAGTTTTCCATGAGTCTTTTCCAAACCTTTTCAAAGTCTTCAGATGAATGGGTCGTGTTCCACCATCAGGCTATCAAAAACGAGTGAAAAGAACACAAAAGAATATATCCACTAAAGACATAGCACAGATGATACCGCGAGAGTCGAGCCTGAAATGAGGGAAAATTCCCCCCGAGCCAGATGGGATGTCACAGACGGTCTTTATCCACGAAGTGCCGATTAAAAAGCGTCCGAATTCGGCCGGTGATGCATTCATGTGATATCCCATCTGGAGGGGGGAAAAAAAAAAACAAAACAACACATGTTTACCTATGGAGATCTGCTTATTCGCCAAAAAGTACACAAACCCGACCGAGCGGCCACCGGCTGCATTACGCAGCTCTCGTGTTCATTAATAACAGGGAAACGTAAACGCTTCGCTACAGCTGGAACCGATGGGTCATCCTTAAACCGATGTGTTTTAAATCCACTCGGACCATTTCAAATGATAACCATATGGGCGCAGACAAACAGGCGCGCGTAGGATAAAACGGCGTGTTGGACGTACACAACCAGGACAAGGGACGGCTCTGTGCTGAAAAATCGGACGGAACAGAAAAGGCACAGGCAGGTTTTGTTCGTCCCCGCTGTTTTGCGTGTGGCGCGCAGACGTTTTCGTGCCTGAATGCATCATATGCGCTTTATGTGTCCAGATAAACATGATTTCCAGGCTCCGCTGGAGCCTGGCAAAGCTGGAACTAATGGCACTCCTAATCACGGTGATAAGCATCGGCGAGCGACTGCGTGCCAAACACAGTCCGCGCACTTTCGTTGCAGCACAGCGGCCCAGACGCAGGTAATGATTTGGGATTTCCTTGTGAAAAAACCCCCCACCAGTATTCATCGCGAGTCGGCCTCGGAGTGATGTGAAAATCCGAGCCGCTAACGGGTTGGTTCGTCAAAAGATAAGGCCGGATATTGGTCTTTAATACTCCTCTTTTTTTTTTTTTTTTTTTTTTTTAATCACGAAGGGATTTCAAAGTTTCATTTTGTCAATCACTTCGGCTTTTCTCGTCCGGCCGCAGGATGATGAGAAAAAGAAATATTTCCAAATGAATTGGTTGCGTGATGAGCGTTGCCTTGGACCGCCCGCGGGACACGACACAAGAAAAAGAAAATCTTGGAATGAGACGTAATTGAATCGAAACATTTCAAATGAACTCTAATCTCCCTTAATACTTTTTGTCTGACGTACCGCAAAATGTTCTGCGCAGAAGGCCACGTCCAAACCGCCTTCACGGCCCGGCTTTTACAATCAGATGATGTTGTCAGAGGAAACGGCCGATACAACGGGGAGGATTCCTGAGGCTTTCGAGAGGAATTTGGAAAAGGGGAGAGGTGGTGGTGGTGGAGGGGGGGGGGTGTTGACACAGGACTTTATAAAATTGGGGAGTACAAACCGCAACGCTGGTAAGTGAATGGTTTTTCCGTTGGCTCCGTATCTAAACAATGACAGCGGAGACAACCCTGTCAACATGGCATATATTGCAGGCCCTTTTTTTTCCTGCAGCGGGACAACTCGCTCATCCTGTTCGCTCCTTTCTTTGCAATTCACATGCGAGTGACATTAATCATTTTCACGTTGTTGCGTTCGGGAGAGTAATTGGAAGTGAATATCCGTTAAGTATAGGTCTCAGCGTTGCCTAATGAAGGCAGTCTCGCGGGTCAGTGCGTGTGGAGGTGAGGTAACGCGAAGTAAAGCAATGCAAACCTCCCCGAGGGGGGAAGCCGAGCATTTGGAGCGTTACAGTCAAGCGAAGCCCGGCCACACACAGACTGAGCCCCACACCGAGCTCCTCGCCGGTCCTCTCCCCACGCTAACCAGAACAATTACTCCCATACCGGGGACATTTAAGTTGATTAAGAATTGTGCAGTCAGCAACACACTGAGACACAACAACAACGGGCGGTGAGTTCGAGTCGCCCGTGAGGTTTCGCCATCATGGAAAATTGTGTTTTAAATCCGCGTGAAGGGTAGATGACCACCTAGACAAGAATAGCTTGTGTGTCTGCGCTTGCTTTCATTAAAACCAGGTTATACTCAAATCATTATGGATCATTTTATAAAGTACAGTACGCAACAATCCTTCCGGCTGGTAGAATTGATCCCAAAGGTCTTGGATGGACGTTGTCATGCGTCGGCTGTATGTCTATATTTCTGTCGTCCACAAACAAAAGGACATACACGGACAAGGTGACCTTCTCATCTCGCCACGTTTGACATATGATGTGTGTTCGTGCGGACAGAGGGATTAGCGGACCTATCTCTATATATGATGGACGTGAAGCATGCCGGATGGTAATGTCCGGCGGCTAATGACGCCGTGATCCCGTCCCCGATACTTTGTTCGTGTCCTGTTGTGCCCGCGGGGCACTATAGGAATGCTAGCAACTCCGGATCCCACTTAACCTGACACCGCCGGCACCCGACGACGTGCCAGCATTCCGTGCACCTCTAAACCCGGCCTCCGCTCGGCTGCTGCAACGCACGCCGGAGCTTTTGTGTTCCCAAACGTTATCTATTTGCCACAGCAATCAACCCCACCCCGTCTCGGTTAGCTCGAATCTTTTTTTTTTTTTTTTCCGCCGGTCTGTCTTTCCTTACAAATTAGGTCCATCGGGTTTCCGAGCGCAGTTGACAGATCAGGCAACCGCTCCCCGGGGTAATTCCGATAAGAGAGCAATGACGGACGTGAAACAAGAGGCCCCGCGCAATCACTCCAAATAACAGACGGGCAGCAAACGGTGAGGAAGCAGCTACTCAAAATTCACCTGCGAGGTTGTAAGCATCGGCTCCATTAGCTACTTTAACACAATAATATAAAGATAAAACCACTACTATGTAAAATATTGGGCTTTATTAGCCCCAGAAAATTTGATGCTATTTCACCATTGCTAAGACTTTGAGATTTGGAAAAGACTCATCTCACGCCTGCTCACGTCTAAAGACGGGTTTTTAGTCGCAGCCTAGTCAGAACTGAGATTTTACAAAGACTGTGAATCTTACAGGGTCACTGTTTACAAGACCGCAACGAGCGGTAGACTCCTTCAACCCAAGTGTGAAAAAGAGAGATTCCGCCGGTCCTTCCTGCCAGCTGCTTTTCGACTATTTAACACTCAGCTCTACTCTCAATCGACTTCTTTTTCATTCATTCACTCACTCTTTTATTCATCTACTCAAGTGTCCATTCATTCACTCGCCTCCACATCAACTCACTCGGTTACCACTGCTCTGCTACCACTGCAAGTACTACTGTTGATAAGATAAGATAAGATAACACTTTATCGATCCCCCATGGGGGAAATTCAGTTGTTGCAGCAGCAACATTAGAAGAGAGTTGTTCGCTGCTAGCTGCAACTTCTGCACATTTAAACCGTTTATATGGTAGATAGTGTTTATATATTGTCATATTGTTAATGGTACAATTTGTTAATAGAAGCCCAAACACGGTTTATTGTTTTTTCCTAGTTTTTCTATTTTTGATAACCTTCCTTGCACGATCCACTTTCTGCTGTGAGTGGTTGAAATTTCCCAACTGTGAGACGAATGAAGGAATTTTCTATTCTATTCTTCTATTCAAACTAGATTCTCCCAGGAATTTTTTTTTCCACCATGCAATGTTTTCGCCGAGTGTCTGCAGAGCCTCTGCTGTTTCAGCCCACCGCTATTTCTTGTCCGCTCGATCGTGATTGGTTGGAGAGTTGACGTCGTACGAGGTGGTGCTGTTCCGCTCCTCTCTCTGGACGGTCCACACTGATGGGGTCCTCCTTCACTGTGCCTGTTCATCCTTACCGCCAACAAATACCATCTCCGCCACCAATACCGCAGTGATGATTGCTTGTCTACCAGCATTCCTGTTTCTGGTTTTATTGGAGCTCATCTATTGGTTGCTAATTGTGTTGCGTCATCGAAAGACTTGGGATAATATCGTACACCGGCGGTCCCCAACCTTTTTTTGTACCATTTTTGTGCATGAAAATGTTTTCTGCGTCCCGGCATGAAGCGCGGACGTTCAAATGTTTTTAATCTATACACTTTAGATTTGTCAATTACAATAATTCGGCATTGTAACATAGTTTCACCATAATGTAGAGTCAGTGGGAGCCGTTCACAACAAATAATGCAAAGCGGGCGCGGAGCTTGTTTATCAACTGTTGCGATTAACCCGTAACTTAGGTAGGAATCTTGATATTTTCTCTTAAATGCAGCTTTCTTTTTGCTGGCAGTCTGAGATGCTTCTGCCGTCTCATCGTTTGCTCGTTTCCTCCTGAAAAAGCTCTCCAACGACTTTTGTTTCCGGCTCATTTTTGTCAAGGGCAAGCTTGTGGTAGCTGATGTGTGAAATGGCACGGCAGAGTTAAGTGCGGCAGTAAGGCGAAGGCGGAAACTGTTGGTTTTTTTTTTCAAAATAAGAACTGGAATGTCTAATGAAAAAAACTCATTTGTACCAAAAATGTTTTTTTTTTCTTTGCGGACCGATACCAAATGACCGGGGATTGAGGCCACCTGTCATACGCGTTTGATATTGAAGAAGCCTCTCGGACGAAGGGTGAAACGTCTTCAAGTGAAGAAATTCAAGTCAAGTTGCCACGACAAGAAGATTTCGAGAAGAATTCTTCATGACCTGGATGACTAGATTCTTTCATCAATTTTTTTTCATGCGATCTCTGTGATAATCATGCGCTGTTACGAGTATGGATCCAGAGGAGGGAAATGCAAGGACACTAAAAGTGGGAGCGGGAAGCTGCGTTTTCCAGGGATTGGAGAGCGAAAGCAGGAGACTAATGCCACCCCACCCATACATCTAAAGACTTTGAAAAGATTTGGAAAAAACTTGTGGGAAAACTACAATTAAATTCTTGTTGAAATCTTCTTGTTGTGGCAACTGGACTTGAATTTCTTCTTCAGCTCACAGGAGAAGCCTCTCGGATGAGGGGTGAAATATCTTCAAGTGAAGAAATTCAAGTCAAGTTGTCACGACAAGCAGATTTTGACAAGAATCCTCCATGACCTGGACGACTGAGAACCTCCACAGACAAAACTACGACTAGATTCTTTCAGCAGTCTTTTCCCACCGTGCAATGTTTTCACCGGGTATCTGCAGAGTCTCTGCTGTTTCAGTCCATGGCTTCTCCTTCTCCACTTGTCGTGATACGTAGGAGAGCTGGCAGCTGTTCTGCCCACAGCTCCACCATCCGCTCCTTTTTTCTGGACGGTCCAGACTGATCGGGATCGCTTTGCGTAAAGACCGAAAGACTTGCGATAGTATCATATGCGTTTGACGTTGTCCTAAACCCCAAGCTGAGGAAAAGACTGATCTAAAACAGCTCAGATGACTGTGA
>CAAKHD010000678.1:13346-32444 GCA_901007705.1 Fistularia tabacaria
CACGGCGCTCTGGCAGCTGGCCCTGGCGCTGGTCTTCAAGATGATGATCACCGTCATTACCTTTGGAATGAAGGTGGGTGGAGAGCACACACACACATCACACACACACACACACACACACACACACACACAAAGATGCATTTCATTGTTAAACTAACAAGATGAACTGGGGAAGGGAAAAAAATCAACTCAAAAACTCCAGCATAAAAACACATTGGGGGCCGTCACACATATATCTCGTCAGACGTCCATTCCCTGAACCGCTCATGTGTGAGAATTTAGTCAGAACTCTGACACTTTGTGAGTGCTGACAGCATCTCCGGCATCTGTATTCTGACAGCACAGTGTGACACAAGTTGCATTCAGTTGAATGCTTAGAAGCCCAGGCTTCTTGTGCACGTTCAAGCAATTCACGTATCAATTTTTTTCCATGTTTTCCTCGCCCAGAGAGGAATCCCCATCGGGCAGTTCTGCAAAGACTTCAACGAGAAAACAAAAGAGCTGAAGGAAGGCATCCCTCTTCCAATCAAGATCCACGTGAAGGTGCGTCTGCGGGTTCCTCTCTTCCATCCTTGACCCTTTACACCCCCCCACGTCTGTGGTCAATTCCACAACTATGTAATGTTATCAAGGTGCCGCCATTATTCATACACGACCACAGTACTATGCCTAACCATTTGCATTCATTAATGAAGCAATACCCTGAGGAACAGAGAGACAAGAAGAATTACTGGGATTCAAGAGGTCCAAATTACATAGGAAAAAGACAAAAGATTTGTATTTTTTTTTCTTATTCAAGTCCACATGATTTGACTCACCATCCCTTGAACACATCTCTTTATGTCTGGTTTCCTGAGATAAATCCTCAGAACTGAGCAAATGTGTATTGTAATAAAGTCTGGTAAAAAGCTTTTTTTTTTTTTTTTGAAAGGATTCATTTATTTGACAATATCCAGCAACAGCTGTCTGATGCTGGCCATCAATGCCACCTGCTGGCAGCTTGCAATGCAGTGCCAGTTGTTTCATTCCACTCACAGTGCACCAGATGTCTACAGTGTGCGGCATGTTTCATTGTCTGAGACGACCGTGTCGCAGCTGGGTTTTACTGCAGCCCATCTCTGGCTCTCCATCATCTCAGTTCAAGGGAAGAGATAGAGAGATTCCACCTTATTTGCAAGGCGTGAGATGAAAAGATCGATACCCTTATCATGTTACTGCTTGAATCTGAAGCCAGAAAGTAATTAGGTTAGCTCTAACATTCAGAGAGTAAACTGTATCTTTGCATCAGCGGTTGGGGATAGATATGACCACGGGTGTCACGAATGTTAGATTCAGAAATGTCCGCCCTTTTTTGTCCGAAGTGAGCAGGCTCATTATTTTGCTGCAGGATTCCATTGAAGGTCTCGTCAAGAAATTTGGGCTCATCAATTACCTCCCTAATTTGGCAGATGAGCCTATCTAAAGCAACTTATAATTGAAGAACAACACTGATGTTGTATTACAGTCAGAGACTCTGTTTATGCACTAAATCCATTGAATTAATCAAGGAAATTTAATAGGTTTTAATATTATCAAATGGAAAGCTGATCAACTAAATTATGGTAAAACATAATGTTCAAACATTGTCGAATAAAGTCGAGGACGTAATTTTGATAAGCTTTTTTTTTCAACCCTATTTGTGGACTTAGCAATAAGTCAGCAGTTTAAAAGAATGGTTTTGTTTCATGTTTTGGGTTGTTGGTGCTTTTTTGAACTCTTAATGGTTAGTGTGCCTCACTGCCTATTATCATACTACGTCACAGATTCATAAAATGTTATCTTTGTTTTTTCTGTCCCCTTAAAAAAATCTTTTAATGTTTTAAATGTACTCCTAATGGTGATGTAGTTATCTCTGCATCTGTGTAGAAATATGTTAATGTCTGAAAGATGACAACTCCAACATAAGCTAACAAGAATACATTAGTTATTCTACAAACTGAATAATGACACTCATACATGCACAATTATATATTCCTTTATAATTACCAACATTCCTCATTACTAGTTATAAAAAAAAACATTATGAAGGTGCCCCCCAACTCCTCTACCTCTCGGCTTCACTTGTCACACTTGCCCAGATGACGACAGTCAGGCTGCGGGTAACTGTTTCCAGTCTTTAAGCAAATTGGCTCCTGGACTTTACTTGGATCTTATTACACAGTCATCCAAGTTCCATTAATATTTTCATCGAACTCTCTGCAAGACAGCAAATTAATGGGTATCAAAATGTCAAACTATCGCCTTAATATTATAATTTTATATGTGCTTGTATAATGGTTTCTGCAGTTACTCGCTTTCATTGATTGTTAGCATTTCCTTTTCTTCCTTCAGAAAAAAAGAAGCTCATTGCATTCAAAAGCTCTGAGTCACGGCTCACTTTAGACTCTCCAGTGATGAATAAAAAGTGTTAGCTCCATAGAAAGGTCATCTTTGTGAGATAGAAAAGGGTTTTGATAACCAGTCAGTTTTTCATTTAGTCTTCAGCCTTAGGATCATTGCCCAGTTCAAGAATGATCCAAGTATACCGTCCTCATTTCACATGTCGATGGACTTGGAATGCCAGATTTTAGCAAGTGGTGGCCCTTATTTACAGTATTAGCCTGGATTAAGATAAAAAGGTATAATAAGTCATTGTGGTTGAAGAGTTTTTGTTCCTGAGGTGAAGGTAGAGAGTGATTAAGGTTAGAGAGCAAAAACACTGGCAAAATAAAGTAAATACCTCAATTTATTTATTTATTTTTTTCATAAATATCACATTATGAGGTTATGACAAAAGCACACACAGTTATCATATGTCTTGGAAGTCTTATGAGAATAAGTAAGTTAATTTTAAAACACACAACTTACATTAATTTCAATTCCAAGTCATATTCACATTTTATTGAACACTGTAGCCAGTTTTTGCCCCATTAAGTCAAGGATCTATGGGTAGAGTATTGATAAAATAATTATTCCCTGGCTTGGGTATTGAAAATTATGTAACCAATTCTCCAAATGATAAATGTAGTTGAGATGCTCTCAGCAGATGCTTATTCTGTCACACAAAAAGAGAAAACTGAAAAGAAGGCTTCAGATGATGTACAGCATGCCTGCTGTTTTTATTGCCCATCTAATCTCCTATTTTTCCCAATGCTTGGCTCAGAGAGCGCTGAGGTTTGACCCACAAAGTGAATGAAAGAATCTGCCGTGTTTACAAAAAGTGAATTCACTTGAAATTTTCAGTCGTACTCGGAAGCATCAGGACCTTTCCAAGGCCCTCCTACGCCCACAGTCTGGTGGAAGTCTGGTGGAATTCCTTCAAGTCAAAGACAGTGTCAGACAAATTAGGTGATTAATGTGAAAACAACATCTCTTTGGTATTAGAGTCAATGAAGCAGCTTGAAAACTGAATACACTGACATGCAAAAAAGTTCGAATGACATTGCACTGTACTGTTGTGCTGGTTTTCTTTATAACAACCCTAAGTGTTTCTTATTTTGAGTTGGTCTAGTTTGCTGATTGCCTTTTACTCTCAGTTCCCGCTCTCGTCAACAATGAACCGTTTTTTTTTTTTCCAGATTGAGACCCATCTGTATGACCGTGTTTCTGAAAATTCAATCAAGAAATTGAATAATATTAAAATGATAAATTATCTGTTCCTGCATAAAGTCTCTCAGCACTGTCACCGGTTGGATGGAATATTTCCATCTTTTGGAGTTAAAATGTCATACTCATTTAAGCTGTTCTTACCTTCATTCTTTTTGGATGTATTTTAAAAAAATATATGATACCACAAATAATAGGCAACTGGGCATGATTAAATGCAACAGTGTCCACTATCACTGCATACATTTCAGCAGAACCTTAGAGATGTGACCCAATTGCTGGACCTCAGTCTGGCACAAGAAACACTTGTGTGGTTCTGATTCATACCTCCTCTGCACCCCTCGGGAGGAGTCATTACGACGCTTGTTTTTGATCCGCCAGTGAGAAAACATTGCTTGGGGCTGAGCAAATCTTACCTGTGCCGCTGGATGATCTCAGGCAGTGGGGTTAGAATCAAGGGAAACATTATGTCGGACCTAAAGGTTGTGGAAAATATGTCAGGAAGGTTAGCTTTAAACCTGTATGAGCGGTGGGGTTCGGTACCAGAGAAGAAAAGCAAAGCTTCAAAAGAAGAACCTCAGACCCATGCTTTCAGTGAAGATTCTCAAATCAACATCCCTTGATCGAAGTTATGCTATTTAAAGTATCGATAAAAATCAGGCCAAGCGGCTATGCATGTGAGATGATATAGTTCTTAAAATAGATTTAAATGCAAAGTGGGCCATAAAGTGAACAAATGAACATCCAATCAGTGCAGAACTTGCTTTTTGATTCACATGCATTTCATCACCTCCACCATTGATTTTCCGCCCCTTTTTTTGTTATTCCCAATTTTGAAGTCACTTTCGCAAAATGGCAAATGGAAGTTTCGTACACCCATTGATGAATATCAAGAGAAACTGATGACTGTGTGTTTACTACGCCATCAATTGCTTTGATCAATTCCTTATTTTAATTAATCATGATTTAGCGCTGAATATTTAATCTCACATCTATTTGTAGGTCCTTCCTTTTTATTAATTTATAGAAAATATATATCATTTATCATTTATTTATATGAATATCTATAGCATTATGAAATAAAGCAAAAAACAGACAATTCTGTTCGACTTGGAGCCACTGTTCTTTTAAAGATAAAAAGATTTTCAAATGATGATGACGACTATCTTTGTTCATTGAACAGACTGATGTAGCCTCATTTAAGTTTCCGGTGACTTGAACAAAGAAGTATTAGTGACACCCTGATCAATATTTCCCGGCTCAGTGGCTGGAAGCTGGTTTAACAAGTAGAATTCCAGCAGAAATGTTTCATTTACCTGCGTCTGACAGTTGACAGCGTATAATCGCAGCCATCTCTGAGCTGCTTCTTTGATTCGAGTGGGTTTGATGTTTTTTCAAATCCAGTCTTCATTCACACCTAATGGATTTCTGCAATTTTATTTATTTAATTATTTTCGCTTAATTTTTTTTATGTTCACCAATTGGTAGCGACTCTACCTTTGTCCAGGTACGTCCACACACGTTTGGATTTTTGTTAAGCTATAAAGCTACTGGAATAGTCATCTGAGTCCCTTTCGCATTAGTTGCCAATGTCATTTTCTTTTACATGTTTTTGGGGATTGTAGTTTCCATGGTCACTTGTAACCATAGTCATTCCACATTTGTTCACACCAAGACACAAATTCCTAGAGCATAAGCTGTAGCAGGAGTAGATAATGACGTGTCTGCTTTGTATTGTAGAGAGCAGATCCCATCTCCAATCTGATGTATAATCTGTGTAGCATTAGATTTGCTGTGTACGTTTAAACTGCATCTTTCACTTTGAAATAATAGTTGGGGAAAATGGAAAAGATTTTATATGCAGTGGGTCTTGCAACATTTCCGCTTCACATTTTACCAAGCAAATTAACAGGTTGCGGCCTTTTCCTCGTAATATGCTTCCATCTGAAACAAGGACATTTGACCACAAAATTGTGTGACGGTTCATAACTGAAAGAATTCCTGGCCTAATCCGGCAAAATTAGTTTTCCTCTGTTGCCTCTATGAAATGATATTTACCACGTTTTCAATGTAGACAGGGGGGGCTTTGGCTTTTCTGCATGGGCTTCTCTGGTTTCCTCCCACAATCCACCCACAAAACCATTCAGAAGGTTAATTTGACACCCTAAATTTCCCGAATGTGAATGAGAGCGTTAATGACTGTTGGTCTCTATACATGGTCTTGTGATCAACTGGCGACTGGTCAAGGGTGAACCCCGCCTCTTGGCCAACGACAGCTGGGATAGGCTCCAGCCCACCCACAACTGAGAGTGCAGGAGATGTAGTATAGATAGTGAATGAATGAATCAATGAAAATTACTGGGGCACCCAACATCTGTCCTGAATCAAAGTAGTTATGGGATACAAGACAAACTGTCCCTCATTTGTGGAGTCCCTGAAATACAGTAATACCAGACCAGTATACGCTTTGGTAATCATGATGCTGTGGCAGTTGCAGCATTGAAGGTTGATTTACTTTAGTTTTACCTCCAACTTTAGTAGTTTTCAATCATCTGTTTAGTGAAACATGTAAAAAGAATAAGATTGATAATGACATTTAATTTACTCAAAATGTAATTTGTTGTGCGGAATTGCCATAAAGGACACCAAATGAAAATTAAAGCAAGATTAAAGGAGTCGCTCACAAAGAATGTTAAGTTGAATGTACTTAACTGACTTCTCTTGGGCGTCAGTATATATGAAAGTTGTGGCTTTGTCCTTGTTTCCCTTTATGGTATTTGTGTGTCTTTCAGCCTCTTATTCCCCACTTTGGATTAATTTAGCTTATCCTTTTACATAGGTAACTGGCCAGTAGACATGGCTGAGAGGAGGCTGGTTGGATATTTTTTTAGCCATTTTCTCCTCTCATTGATGCATTAGTATACTTTGCATTTTTCTTTAAACCGTGAAACTTGACATATCTGGTGTGAATCCTGAGCCTCCGATACGTGTATTCTCTTCATAAGCTTTCAATTCATCTCCGCAGCCTGACAGAACATACGATCTTCAGATTGGAAAGCCCACCGTGTCATACTTCCTCAAGCAGGCTGCTGGCATTGCGAAAGGGGCTGGAAAGACAGGTGAGATGTGCATCTGCCTTCAACCCTGTAACCCTGCACTCGATTGACACGCGTGTCTATCTCGCTCTCCACGGGCTCCACTGATGTTAAATTCATTACATGCTGAGCAACTGCAGCACAGGAAGGAGGTGGAAAAGGTAGAGAAATAAGAAGAGGGAATTATGGATTTCCTTTTTATGCTCCTAGCAAGGGTCTCTAAACCCTTGATTCCACCTAATTCCGCCTTTAAAACTTTTCCAACACTCGCACCAACACGCACATCACCCGGACTCAGTTCCTTTTCATGAGGATGCTTGTGCGTTTATTGCATTTTCCATTCACTTTATTCCCTCTGTTCGTCTCTTTCATGTGTTTGAAGGCCTCGAGACTGCAGGAATGGTTTCGGTGAGAGCGGTGTATGAAATTGCGCAGGTGAAAGCCCAGGATGATTGCTTCAAAACGAGGAACACCTCCCTTGAGACGGTCGTCAAAAGTATCATTGGCTCAGCCCGTTCACTGGGCATCAAGGTTGTCAATGAGTAAGTACTTCTCTCATGCTATGGGCATTCATGATCAACCTCAGTCGTCATAACGTATAAGAGGAAGTAGATTCACGGCACTTTGAGATGTACCTGGCGTAATAATGTGTCAAGCATGTCTGTGTCGATAGTTGGTAGTCCCCATGCAAATCATCTTTGGCAACAATTGAGAGCATTTGTTCTGTATTCTCTTCATTTTCCCTTCAAGAGTGTGACCTTTGAATTTGAACGCGCCTTTATTATTTCCCGTTCAAATTCAGGCACGCAGTCATATCAGCTATGCTTTGATTGAAATGGGCCATAATTGTGCTCAAAACGTATTCGTTGCTCCTCCGTGCTGTCACGCAACAGCTGCTCTCATATGTCCGCTCAGTTCTCTGATTCTTTCTTTTTACTGCAAAAACTCCGCCAAATATTAGAATTCTTGGATTGTGTTGACCAATTAACTTATTGCTGCCTCTGTAAGGGGAGGGGATGTTGGTATCTTAATTTAATGACCAGGTTGATACATCGCTTTGTCTTATGTAAAGTTCCATGACTTCCATTGTGATGTAAGGACTAAAAATACATTGATTGAAAAAAAAATCATTTTCTTTGAAGTTGAGGTCTTAATGAAATAGCCTCATAAAACCAACAGTTTGGCCATGTTTCGCACTTTGATCACCAGAAACAGCCACTTCACTCCATGCACAGTGACAGCTGCTTGCTGTTGCTATGGTTCTTGGCAAAATCACACTACTAACTGCCATGCAGCCACAATATGTCTACATTAAGTTTTCAATCTCACAGAACCTCAACTGCAGGTGTTTTGTTTTGCTAAAAGCCTAAATCAAACACAGTCACACTGGAATGTGCTCTGATATCAGTCTCAGGTACCTTGATGCAGTATTGATATGAGTTCTACTTTTTCCCCTCATGTGGGGGAGTCTGAGTGTTTAGGTTGTTAGAGGCTAATGTTATTCATTGCTTGTGGAATTTCTGTTGACTATTGCAGTAGTTTGCAGGAACAGCCATAAAGCACTCGAAAAAGGTATGTCATCAGTGGTAAACACAATTTACACTGGCATATATGGCTGTCAGTGCAACTAATGACAACCAGCTCCAGAGACAGAAGTCACTTCAATGGTCTCGTTTTTTTACTGCTAAACATTCGCTGCCGTCCAGATTTGGGGAATTTGTGCCATAATTCCTATTGCAAATTGTAAATTCCAGTAATTTCACTGTCATACGGTTTTGGTAAAAGGCAACCCGCTCTCGATATTAATACCCACAGTAATCCGTGCTGTTAACGAACATTACGAAAGCATCCTTCATTCATTATTTGAAAAAAAAATTCACAGCTTGGCAGCAATGCGATGTGAATGTTTAAGGTGCACAAATCTACCTGACACTGTACATACTGTACTTTTAGCATGGCTTGTTAACGGTCTCGGCTCAGAGAGGAGACCGGACTTTATGGCTATAGCTGGATAGATGGCTTGATGTAGACACCACTGACATGGCAGTCAGCCCATCTAGCAATAAACTGTAACTGATGGCACGAGCTTGCTGAACTTTGCTTCTGCATTTCCTGACGTTCTCGTAGTGTTCACATTATTGCAAATTCTCGGTTTCAGAAAAAAAGCACCATTCAAATAAAATAGAATTCTTACATCAGGTCCTTGGCATTGGCTTAGTCTAATGTCAGCCATCAATCTTGACAGACTCCTGCCTCTGAAAAAGATGAAGTTAGAAATCACAATAAAGCTGTATTACCAGATGTGGGGGGAGAGAAGTCTCAAGTAACCACTCCTACAGTCATTTCACGCAACTCCTGGTATTCTTTTAGATCTAAAAATGAATGGGTAGGTTGTGCTCTCAAATTGAGATGGGGATGTATACCCACATCACGTCTGTGGAGGCTTTCAGTCATTCAGGTCATGGTCTGTGTCAAATCTTCTTCAGGCAACTTGACTTAGTTTTGTTTCCTTGAAGACATTTCAACTCCCATCGGAGAGGCCGCTTCAGTTCTGACACACCCACATTTACCCATGTTCTCAATAATAAACAAACATGCAACAGTCTCATCTCAGGAGATTTACTTTCTTAAGGAATTCAAGCAACTGATGACGCACGCCAAGAAAGTCATTTTTATGATTCTTTAAAAACAACATGGATACTTATCACATAATTCTTGCAACTGAGAAACTGAAGTTAAATAATTCTACCAGCTTATGAAGATATAATAGATGTGATTACATCAGCTGCAGTAATAATGTAATGACTGTTATTATATGGACTTCGCCGTGGTGGAAGTACAATTAATATAGAAGAAGTACTACTAAAGTGCCACTTAAGTTGTTTGTTGTTCCACTGTTTAATTCAGCACGGCGTGGTGAATAATATCACATCAACCAGGTTGAAACTTAAGTAAAAAAGGGAATCAAACCTGACAGATTGTCCACTGATGCTGACCACCTGGATGTATGTACTTTAATCCAATTTAAATATTAAAAGAAGAGTTAACATTAGTGTGAGATATACAGAATATGTTGGAACGTTTAGTCTGTGCTACAATTTAATTTCAACTTATTTGGATTAGAAATATTTTCTGACAAAACACATCTCATATCACTTTTTTTCTTTTGCGAAAATAGCCTGTTTTTCAGTTGATGATGGATGTGTAGCTTGGACACCAGCAAGAAACCCAGCAAACACCTTCAAATCGGTGTGGTTGATTTTAAAATGAATAAGAATAAGTTAGGTGAATCGTCAGTTATCATGATGCCCTCATTCTTTGTAGTACGAGATTTAAAGGCCAAAAGATACAAGCTTATTATTCAGCTGTGACATAAGATAAAAGCTACCTTGTAGTCACGGATATCTTGCATGGTGCGTTATCAGTGTCTCCTCACACTTACCTCTCTGTTTGGTTCGGTCTAATCTTTCAAATATGTGGATAGTTTCTCCTTCTAAATCGTCTCACCCAGGTCAATGATGCAGATGAACTGAAAGAACCAAAGCAGCATTTAGAGATCTAATTATGACTGTCACATTGTTTGGGAGCATTTCACTCGTAAGGAACCTTACGGTCCAATAATGACAGTCGGATTGCAGCCACGGTTTCCTAAATATCAGGAGCCAAATAGTCATCGCATGGTTGTTTGTGTGAATGATTCTGATTGTCATCATTGGATTGTTGTTCCTCTTAATTGCCACTAGAGGTCAGATATAAGAAAATAAAAAGAGAGTGTGAGGCCGACTTTCACACAGAGTGAGCGACAACAGAAATTACTTCAATATATTACGCAAAAAAAATTATAGAAATTCTAAATGTCCTCCTTTACATTTGAAAGAGACCTGTTGGATTAAATTAACTTGTACATTAAGGACCAACAAAAATTTGCAGTCCAGGACAAGAGCACCAGGAACAACAGAATTAGCGGTGAATCTTCCGAACGAAGGCAAAAATGCCTCAAAGCGCAGTCTTGAAAATTAGAAAAGTGGAAAGCCCCAAGTGTTGTAAACAAAAAATGAACTCGGTGAGCTTCTGAAACATCAAATATCTTGTATACTGATTAGATTGCATTAACTGTTCTGGGTGCAACCTCCCCGCCCACACTCAGGAACGTAGATTGTTCTTCCAAAGCTCTACCTGTGTATAATACCACGCTTTTTCTACTTATCATTCGCAAGGTTCACAGCATTCCACATATTTTTCTTTGAACTATTTTGGTTTTTCTACTTGAGCACATCCTCACTCCCTCAACCAGTCCTGTGATTCAGTTAATGATATTGTACTATTTCCCAGAATCCCTTTCTCAGATGTACTTAAAAGTTAACGTGTCCTGCGGCTGCATTGCATTATGATTTATTGAAAGTGTAGTCTACAGAGAAATAAATTTGCGCCTATGTTTTAATGGAGCCCTCCTTGAATGGTGGTTGAAAACAGCGTTGAGTTAGACATAAAGGCATTTTGTGGGAGTGACACGCAGAGGTGTATGTTTGAAGGATTTTCTGCTATCAAGTGTTACATCTCATGATAGCTCCTCTTGAAACAACTTGTCTATTAAGTACCTCATCTGCATGCTGCCTGCTTTAATCAAAGACCAGCCAAAAAAAAATCATCATCTGGGTTTTTTTTTTTCTTTCAACAGTGTTTTACTGCTGACTACACTCTCCTTTCACCGTAACTCAAACAAAATCTATTTGCTCAATATCCATTTTTCTTATCCCTCTCCCACATTTCTGTCAGCCTCTCAGCAGAAGAGTATCAAGCCTTCCTGGTGCAGAGGGAAGAAAAGTTGAAAGCTGATGCAGCCGCAGCAGCAGCTGCTGCAGCTGAAGCTTCGACGGGCAAGAAGAAGTGACGACCTCCCATTTCTGTTCCTGCCCCCCATTCCTCTTTTCCTTTTTTTTTTTTTTTGTTTTTAATAAATGTACAGTGCAGAGGCGAGCTCTAGATAAATAGACCATCTGGCTAACATTGAATGTTTCCTGTGTGTTCTTCAGTATCTCCCAGCCACATTGTCATGTTTAGGCAAACTGTTCAAATAATTCACATTTTTACTTCTGTCATAATGAAAGCATCAACGATCCCAAAGTTGCTTTTCAACTGAGCCAAGCTAATGAAAGTGTCATTTCAGTGCCATGGAGGAGTTTGTATTTTCAAAGTCTTTGATGTTATATCTATTATTTACACTACTTGAAGCAATTTAGCTTTTTTCCTTCTTTGGCCGATGTTCTCCCCAATTTTATACCCAGGGCACATCAATGTGTAATTGATACCATATGTTATGATGACAAATACCACATGGAATTAGTGTTGATCAATCATATTTTCAACATTCTTTAAATATTGAAATGTCATACAGGGTTAGATCTACGTGTTTCAGATTTGTCGAAGGTTATTGATTATGTCCCATTACAAAAACTACCATATCTGGAATACATTTGCGGTTTGAGCTGGTGGTCAGATGGCTGCCAACTGCTCACGGTTCATTCATGATGGGTTAAATGCAGGGAGGAACTTCCCGCAAGGGATTAATAAAGTATAAATTATTATTGTTATCTCATGTACAATTAGATAGACTCGTTCAGTCATATCTCTCTGCCCCTCACTGAATATGGACTGATAATATCTTTATTAAATGTGAAGTTCTATTTCAGCACTGTCGCCGATTGTGAAATTATGTCCTTATGTGTAACCTCTCTGTAACCTTTCCTGACAGGGCCTCTTACACAACGGACCAATCTAGTTGCAATTTTACATTTGGCCAGAAGATGGCAGTAGTCACCTTTGTAGCGCCGTAGCCCATGCTAACGCTTACAGAAAGTGCTCTACATTGGGTTGGAACAAAATGTACAGTTGAAGAGACTATAAGGTATGAAATGTACGCTTTTTTTTCCCGATAATTGATACGAAATTGTATTTTTTTTTATTGCAAAGGATGCGCCCACGTAAGCACAAAAATCATTAGCTTATTCATATCATAATTCCTTTTTCAATGGCCGTGTTTCTCTTGATTTACTGCATTTTTTTTTCAATAGAAACAGTATTGATTTGCTCCACATCCCTTTCTACTGTACCTCTAATTTTAGTCTCCCCTCATGCTTCCTTTGTCTCCCCTCTCTTCTCCCCCTCCCCTCACTGAGTCTTTTCAGTGGAGGCTGAGAATAGATTGGAGGCTGTTTCAGTCACAAGTCTTAAGCAGGAATGCCTATATATGGACTCGAACACCACTCTGAGCTCTGATGGTCACAGGTATGGAGTGAATATGGGCAAGTTGGATTTGTAAAGTAGAGACGGGAGGGTGGGAGTCTTATACCTACGTATGTGTGTGTGTGTGTGCGTGCATCATTAAAGGTGGGAGGCCGGTTGTCTATGCGCATGCTCATACGCAAAAACCTTGATGCCAAGTGTGTGCGTCAGTCTGAGTCAGATAGTCTCATTGTGTCTCGTCATGTGTGTGCGTCAGTGCTGTTGCTGAGCGAAATTCGCTCCAGGGGAAGAAATGGAGGAGAGTGTATGGGAGGGAGGGAATGAGGCAGGATGGTGGTATGATGATGAGACTGAGGGAGGAACCGAGGGCTTGACTCTGACGACACAAATGCATCAGCCGCATTAAGTGCACTTTAATATAAATGCATTTGTATGACAACCAAATACACTTATAAGCAACACAATAGAACACTGGTCCACAATGTCCATTCTGCAGTAGGTAAGATGAATGTAGTCTATTTTATGCAATAAAAATCTCATATATACAAACCCCAAACTGTTTCATACAAATGTACGAATGTGCACAGCCTTCCTGAAAAGAACGTATGCCCTTAATCACAAACATAATGCATATGCATTAATCTTTTCAAATATCACACATACAATAATATAATTTTACACATTTATATTAACTTAGCCTTTAATAGCTAGAACTAGGAATCAATCCTTTACTTGACCGTAGACAACTCTACGTGAGCATGTCGACACCATGGGAATAGTACCATTCTCAACCCGTGTCGCTTGGTAACTGAATAGAAATAGCACCCCTTCCCTATATTCATTTTTTAAAACAAAACTTTTGTATTCTAACCCCTCTCAAAAAAGAAGAATCGCGCATTCACATAGTCAATTGTGCCTCACTGCACCGCACTCCAGTGGAGTAACGATGTAACTGTCCATGTGGAATGGACATGATAAAGAGTTCAGAGTTCAGCAGGTCAGCACCGTTTCAGGCACACAGGAGCCGCTATAAGCTGCCAGCATTGCAAATATTGATGCTGCAAGAATATCCAGCCTACTGATCTCAGGCCAGGAGTGACCTGAAGAGCCCACATTCAGAGTCTAATATACAGTACAATGTGGATTTGTTGCATGATCAGAGCTCCGGCAACCCTCCAGGCAATTCTCTTGTCCGGTGTGACATCTATTAAAGCAACTTAAACCTTAAAACATTTTGGAGATCTTCACACATGCCAGGATCTCTCCACTTGTCTTTTTTGTCTGTATGTTTGTTTGCACGTCACATTGATACACAAGATTTTTAGATGGAGAGATAAATATGAAATGTTAAAGGTCCGAAGCTGCAAACCCAAAGCTCAAAGCATCTCAGATTTTTAAGTTCCATTATGTTATTGATTTTAATGTTACTTTGATTTATGCAACCAAATCAGACCTGAAGACTGGAGAGTATAAAGCAACAAAAATATCTCCTGGTTTGAGTGCCAATAGTGCTCGTACTGCTAATGTTAAAAAATAAAAAAAAAAAAGATTGTAAACATTTGACTCCCAATATGTTTGAGATTTGGGTTTGCATTGCTGCAGCTCAGACAAAGGTGCTGTACTCGATCTCCCTATTGAAATAGCAAGAATTTTTTAAACCTTTTTTTTTTCCACAACAGATAATTCACTACGAGTGAATACAGATGCGTTTCTGTAACTTAAACAATGCTTACAAGTTCAGACAAGTCGTCTCAGATCAGAGTTCATTACAGAGACACTTTGAGACTCCTCATGGACTCAAAACCCAGTCAGTTATGGGTCCATGTGGTTTTGCCATTGTGTAAATGTTGCACCGATTTTGTACAGATTACTGAACAAAAATATAAAGTCAATCTTTGCTCTCGGGAGACATGTAGGAATTAAAGTCCTTAAGTTGTATATACATTATGTATATTTATACACTTAATTAGTTTTTACTTTTCAGTAAAAGGGGCTCCACAAAATATGACAATATGCCATACTTAATGAAGTAAGTCACAGACTTATTTTAGAACGGAGGAACACTTCCACTCCCATCTGAAAGAGAAACAAGGAAAAAAAAAAAAACAGACCGTTAGCAAGTCCATTTCAAAGAGATATTTTGCCAAATCATTTAACACCAGTGGGCTATGAATGAGAAGTAAAAGCCAAGACTCGTACCTTTGTGGAAGCACTTTGGCGATGGATGACACTGGAGTTGATACAACTCAGGTTGTTGCCCTAAACCAGGGGCGATCGAGGCACCTGCCCCAAACATGGGTTCCAGGACGGCCAGTTCCTCCAGGAGGGACTGAGTGCAAGACACAGCGGGTGAGGAGGTGGCGGGGCTCGGGGAAGCAGTGAGGATGAGTGGAGGGGAAGCTGGGATGGAGGAGCAAGAGGACACAGGAGATGACGCCACCTCGATCTCCATTGCTTCCTCCGCTAGCCCCTCCCCTTCTTCCTTGGTCACAGCCTCTACAGCCACGGTCTCCCCGCACCCAGCCATGGAGTTAGATCGCGACGATTGGACGCTACATATGTGGCCCACTCCCTCAAACTGGGAGGGTTGGTGCCAGCACACTGGAGTCGGAGGAGAGGTTGGGCTTGAGGAGTTAGGAACGGGGGAGGTCAGAGGGGAAGGCGAGGAGAGGGCTGGGGACTGGGGTAGAGCGTAGTCGTCTTGGAGGAGAGTTTCTAGGATGTTCTCTTCAAATAGAAAGTCGTCATCATCAAGGAACATGGGAATGTCCAGACCTCTCCATGCTTTGATGGGATAAAACTCCCTACCCATATGGACTGAATCGACGTCAGTGCTTTCTATGGTTGGAGTGAGAAAAGGAGACGGAGGGGAAGATGAAGGTGACATGGAAGGGGGAGAGAGTTTGGACAAGAGTGGGTCCACATAGAATCCCTCTGCCAGTGAGCTGATATGCTGAGCTAAGAGGGAGATCTCTGCCCTCTCCTTCTCCCTTTCTGGGGAGAAGAAGGAGAGACACGGCTGTTTACCAGGTGACGCTTCGGGGGTGAGGAGGCCCTCGGGGGGATATTGAAGAGCACCCAGTGGTACATCTACGTACAGGGGACCCCGTACCTCAGGAAGAGTCATCACTGTGCAGTCGCCATCACTGGGGCTATCGGGAGTCGGGGGCAGTTTCTCATAAAGAGAGCCACTGCAAGGCTCGACCGGAAAAAGCAGGTCAGTGGTTGGTGTGGGGAGTGTGAGGGGGAGTTTGGCAGACAGGGTAGAGGGAGGGGCAGGGCTGGAGGCGGTTGTTGGCGGGGCTGAGGGGGATGTTGATGGGGCCAAGGACGTGGTGGCGGTGGTGGTCGTGGCAGAGGGAGGAGGCGTGGTCGTGCCGGTGGGGTCGAAGCTAAAGAGGGGTTCACCGAAGGGGAAGCTAGCCCCGCCAACATGAGGCGTGTAGGGCGGGGTGCACACAAACTCTTTGGTCTGCTGAGCTTGTGAGGTGGGCACAGGAGGGAGCGGTAGGGGGAGCGTTGGCAGTGGAGGGTCAAGCTGGAATGATGGCGGCAGCAGAATGTTCTGGGTTAGAAAGTCTAAGTCTGCTACTGTTTCCACAGTGACAGGGGTGGGAGAGGAAGCAGCCGAGGGTGTCTCAGTAGGATGCTGCTGGAATAAACTTTCTTCTTCCAGGGAGGAGATACTAGAGCGGGGGTCTCCCTCCACTTGCATGGGCTCAGTAGCAGAGCTGCCCGGGTCGTCGGAGGAGCCCACACTGCAGCCAGCGGTGCTGAAGTCAAAGGACTGGGCAGACAGGCCGCTGCTGCCTGGGGTGAAGACCTGGTCTGGACTGGAGAGGGTCTCCGGAGACTGGAGGCTCAGAGTCTCCTGCTGCGATGCGCCAGAACTCAGAACCAGAGTGAGCTGAGTCTGCTCTGAGCTGAGCTGCTGACGCACTGACCAAGCCTCAGACTCACTGAGAGGAGGGGAGGGGGAGAAGAAAGAGCAGACACAGGAAGTTAGATCGAAACGTGGGTAGAATTTAAACAATGGAGCGGCTCAGAGAAGGCGGTGCTTACCTGATGACGTAGTTGTTGCTGCTGATGGGGATTTCTCCGGGCTGCAGCTGGAGCACCATGTAGAGCCAAACCCACGACTGGTCCTGAGCCTGCATACGCACCACCATGTCAGCTCTGCCCTCTCCTCCATCTCTCACTGCCGGAGAGAGTCACAGCGCAAGTTAGCTCCATTTTGTAACCCTATTAATCATCGCTATCGTGTTTTTCGCCGTGCAGATGCGCACAGCGGGTACAGTGTGTCGTCGTGTGGGCGTGCACGGTTGTGATGGCAGTGTGTAGGAACGTATGAGTACACTCACATAGGCTGCGGTGCTGCGCGGAGGCATGTGACAGATCTTGTGGGTGGAGGAGGCTGTACCAGGAGCGAGCGCGTAAGGCTGTCACACCAAAGCCCAGATACGCGCTCACGCTGAGGCGGGAGAGGGGGAGGCAATGCGGGGTCACAATTCGTTCTCTCATTTGTCACATGCACAGACATGCAAGGCTGGTTTAAATTGCTTCTAAAAAAAAAAGATAAATAATAAAATTGAAAAAAAAAAAAAGAGGGAGACGTCATGTTTGTCACACACCTGTCCTCGGCGGCCTGCAGCCGCATGTCCCGGCTGTGCGCGGACTGGAAACAGGCCAGGAACAAGTTGGCGTCCGCCGGAGACGGATTCGGAGTGGATTCGGGTCCGGGGCGGCTCGGGTGGGGCTCTAAAGGTGAGCAGAAACACACCCACACCGGGTTGGAGGTCCAGTAGGATCCCGCGGCGGGCGAGGCGGAGGGGGGAGCGAGGCACCGAGCTCGGATCAGAACCAGCTTGTTTCCGGCGCTCTGCCTCCGCACGGACTTGGACGTGTTGAAGCGGCAGCGAAATAGACGATCTTGAAAGAGGAGAGATTGGGTTAGGACTCATGCAAGGGGCCTGGGGACCGGGGTGGGTGGGTGGGTGGGTGATTTTCATCCATTCATTGGTCCAGCCTTACCTGTCTCTGCGGGTCGAGCCGCTGACAGATTGGTCCTCATGATAAAATGATCTGAGGCGTCGATTATGTCGTACACACTGTCTCCCTGCGCCACGAGATCCACCTGACAAAAAACACACACACATCTGTTATTTACGAAGCCCCCACCCCCAGCGTGACATGAACGCGCCGGACACACACGCACACTCGGGTCGTCTCACCATGGAGTGTCCGAGGTGCTCGGACACGCTCTCCGACAGGTAAAGGAGCTTCCCCTCTCCCGTCAGCAGCATCATGAACCCCGGCAGCGCCTGCATCAACTCCGACAGTTCGTGGAAAGACAGAAACCGTGTGCTCTCCTCACCGGCACCACTTGCCGCATCTGGAGAAGAGGAACAGAAAAAGCGGAGGGGCATACAGGTGTTAATAAACCTGCCGGGAAGGGTGACGCGAGGGTCCGCAGTGGTTTCAGCACCGCGGGCAGCGACGCGCCGCGTCTCTCCGTGTCAAAGCGGGCCGGGGTGTCGCTGTCCATGGTGCTGAAAACAAGTGCCCCGGGGAACTGTTTTCAGCACCAGACGCTCGACCGTGAAACACCATTCACACCAGAAGAGTCGCGTCGGGGAAGTAAAAGAAAACAAAAACACTTGTTGATTGAACCGAGGACGAAGCGGAGTCGTGCTCTGCGGTAACGCGGCCGCCTCAATCAACAGGTCGCCGCACTGGGAGCCGCTTACCTTGAGTGAAGAAGACGGACTTCCGGGTGTGCATGCAGGCGAGCGACATGATGTGCAGGTATGACAGGCGAGCTTTGTCCGCGTCGGTAATGGGCAACAAGTCCTTCAGGTTCCGGATCTCGGCGTTGATCTGGTCCCGTCGAGCCTTGGACGCTCCTTTTGTTGAGCGGTACATGGCTGGCGCGCTGAGGAGCCGCCGAGATTCCTCCGGGTGCTGAAGTTGTGGTCTTGCGGAGGAGGTGGTGTGTGAGGAGGGTCAGGTGGTGGCGGAGCTACAGACGCTTGTTATTGTATCTTCATGTCAGCTTTTTTTTTTTTTTTTTTTTTTTTTTTTTTTTTTTTTTTTTTCCCTTTCTCTTTCCCCCACAGATGGGTTTCTAAAACCCCCC
>CAAKHD010000678.1:33140-61030 GCA_901007705.1 Fistularia tabacaria
CGCCGCGCGAGAGGGGGATAGAGGGAGAGGGAGGGTGCACACGCACACACACACACACACACACACACACACACACACACACACACACACAATCACACACACACACCGACACACTCATCCGCGCACACACACACACACACACACACAAACACACACATAAATAGAGAGCTCTCTGTGTTCATATGTCTGGCACCGAAAGGAAGGCTCGGCTGGCCGCCGTTTTTTTTTTTGTTGTCCGGATGTGTCGGTAAACACAGCGGCCGCTCGAACGACCGGATCTCTCCGACTGACGGTCACGTTGGATCCTTAACGTCAAGCACTCGGAACCGGAGAAGGACGCGGACGCTGGGGCGCCGGTGACGGATGAAAAGACACCGTTTGGTGGCCAAAAATCCAGTCCAGACTGACAATATCGAATCCACCGACATACAGTCTCCAATTTTGTTCTGTTTTCTTTCAATTAGTATATACAGCTGGAAAACATCTGGATTACACCGTCACTTATTATTAGATCTTGAGGCTATATTATAATTTCCGCGGCTGAAGAGTACATTATTATATACATATATTTACGTGTGAGTGTGTGTGAATGTGTTTGTATATATATGTATGTATATATATGTGTATTTCTATATATATGTATACATCCATCCATCCATCCATATATACAAACACACACACACACACACACACACACACACACACACACACACACATATATGTATGTATGTATGTGTGTATGTATGTATGTATGTATGTATGTATGTATGTATGTATGTATGTATACATAACAAGACTGTTATGAGGATACTGAAAAAATGAATCAATATATGAAAGGTCAATCATTGTATTTTCAGCTTTGATAAAAGCTGAATGAAAAGTTGTCCCACCCACATTATGATTTTCAGAAACAATGCGTCCCGCGCCGTTACCACCGGACCTGTCGCCGGTCTCACGTGAGGAAAAGCCCCGCTGCCTCCAAAAATAGACCTCACCGGTGACCGACACAAGGTCTACCAGGCGCGTTCACGTCACGCTGGTTGCTTCAGTCGTCCTATTTATAGACTGGAAATTTCACTTTTAACCTGAAGTAGTATGTGCTTCACATGAAGGACTGGTGCGCGTGCACAAGGAGAGACACCTTGATGCCACCTTGATATGCGTGTGTGGTTTGTGGATGTAGATTCTACACACGCACACACAAGCTGTGACTCTGGGTCCACTGATCCACAGCGATGGGTGGAAAGGAAGATGGATGAATAGGATTAGATTTCTTTTTCATAAAGTTTTTATAAAAGTTAATGTTCTCCATTGTTCCCTACATTTGTGGCACTGGGATGATTAATTAGCACTAGCTGTTTGGTGGTTGAACAATATCTAGTCCCCACAATTTCATCCATCCTCAGTGTTGCATCCCCGCTGCAACGTCACATGGCACAGGAGCACCCCTCGAACAGACACACATACATCACACACAAGTCTGATGCTAAAGTCGAAATAATAATTTGACAGGATTGTGACATCAACTTTCCTTTATAACAGTTCTGGGTGCAGAGTGAGACTCATTCATTTTGCGCGCTTCACACACAGACAGTAGCAAACAAAAGGTTCTGCTAATCTTTTCTTTACATCTGACCTTCAGAGGACTAACATGCCCTTGCTTTTGAATTGGGATTCGTTAGGTTTGATGAGGCGCTGCTTTTTCAACGTGACGTTAAAGACCATCCAGATTGTATTCCTTCACCCGGATGTTTTAAATTTAATCTAAAACTTGGATTCAAGAAGCGGCTCAAGATGCTCAGGATGTTGGTAAAGCAAAACTGAAAGTAATCAGTTTCAAATTTAGAAGGTTGAGATGTGATTTTGAAACAAGGTTTTCACAGAAGTGACACCATGCAGGAGACGACCTTCCAACTCATTCCAAACCTCTTTAACAAATCATTGTTTTCAATCAAAATCTTTATCAACAATGGTTTTCAAATGTCCCAACGTGGAACGCCTTTTTCAGCAGAATATTACATTTTCTTTGACTTTTGGACCATCAAAAAGACCAGTTAAATCTACTATTACATACTGCAATATACCAGTACCATATCTGGCTCAATTTTTCCAATAACTATAAGCTCAAGACACAAGTCAATCAGAATCGGAATCAGAATCAGAATCTCTGTAATCGCCAAATTTACAATGTACACAGGAATTGTTCATTTTATGACAACGCAACGAAATAATAAGCAAATTTATCATGAAAATTAATTGTAAGATGCTGCACCAAACTGTAATTTCAAGTCAGCAGCCTTTATGAATAAATGTTGAACATTTTGAATCTTGTCTGCTGATGGAATGATATTGTTCACGGCCAATTCTGTTACTTTGCCGTTGGTGCAAACCCCTCTTCGTTATGCTCACTCCAAAGAGGAGGTCATAAATGTGTTTTAAAAGACAAGTGCGCCATTATCCCCCAAGATCCATGTAATATTTCCTAAAAAGATAATCGATATGTTCAGTGTGATATTCATTGTCGTGGAAAATTATCACAACCATGCTTTGAAAGGACGACATGGGCACATATGACAGAATTGTGGTGCAGGGCCCCATCATCTGATCTGAGTGAACTAGGACACTTTGACTGCAATGAAAGTTTACAACAGTGTCATTTAACGTTCAGTTTCTATAGAATGAGCTGAGATTCAGGTAAAAAAAAAATCTTGAAACTTTCTGTGTTATTCAAAAGTGTTGGTCTTTTACCTTTTTTATCTTGAGCAAAGCCTACGGTTCTCCCCTTAATATTGGAGTCAACGTGGGCAGTTGGAGTGCCCCCCCCCCTGTAAATACATAGAGAGAAAAAAGTAGGTTGTGTTTCTAAATACAAATTCAAAAGCCATAAAAGGAGATTCATTCATTAATTCATTATTCATACCCCTCATACCCCTGCACTCAGGACAGCAGGGGGGCGGGAGCCTATCCGAGCTATCATTGGTTCACCCTGGACTGGTCGCCAGTCAGTCTAAGGGCCACGTGTATAGACATACAACCATTCTCTTGCATTCACACATCCGGGCAATTTAGGGTCTCCTAAATTGTTGGGAGGAAACCCACACAGACACTGGGAGAACATGCAAACTCCACGCAGAAATGCCCCCCCGGCCTAACCACCGCTAACCACTGAACCCCCATAAATCCAAGCATGTATACATGTGAATAAACGGTCTTATTACGGTCTACCATTCAATGAACAATGGCACTCAATTATCAGTGTCTTCCCTTCAAAGTCAAATTGTTATTCAAAGTAAGTCAAAGTTGTTCAGTCTAATTATTCTGGTGTAATCCTGATGACAGAAAAACAAACGGCACCAAAATGTAACTCCCTTGGCAAAGTTTAAGTCCAATTTTCAGTGGTTGAGCTTAGTTTTTCCTGCCTGACATTCATGTTTCCCTTTATGTTTCACTTCCATTCATCCTTTCAACTATTACACTCTGTATCAGCTTTTTATAGTCCCACTTTTTCTTTGTTACAAATGTAGGTAAAATCGTGTGTTTTGCTTTTCGTACCAAGGCTTCTTATTATTAAATAGATTCTATGTATTAAGCTTATAATGACACATAAGTTGATGTACTTCAGTTACATCTTATTGAATTCAGTCAGTGAATCATCAGACTGTCATCTGACTTTATCTTTTCTCCAGAGAAAAATGTATGCTGCATTTTTGTTTTTTTTCTGCTTTTCTTGTTGAAAAATCAACTCTTAATCTGCTGACAATGCACCAGAGGCAGCTTTACCCAGGTCTGTGCAGGTTAAGTGGCACATGTAACACTCTTTGTTTGAAATAACCATATTAAAGGGAAAAGTTTTTACATTGTTCAACAGAAGTACTGCAGTGCTGATGTTTTTGGTAGAGGGCAATGAGCGCTGCAGAAAACAAATTTAATTTGGCTGCATCATTAAATAGCCTTTAAGCAAGTCTGCACTTGTCTCATATTGGCCATTATCATTACAGAAATGAATAACGGACAACATCTTTCAATGCAGAAAAGGCTTCCTGTCCAAAGGACAACGAACTACAAACCTGCTTTCATCCCTTTCGTAATGTCACCAATAACCACAGATGTAGCAGCAGTGTGGTGACAGTGTTTTTTGTTTATCATACAGAGCTCTCAACATTTGTTAAAGAAGACGCAAGTATTTTTCATTTAGTAAACCCCATATCCATTCAACTCATGGTTTTCTGAAGAAAAAAGTCTGATTCAGACACTGAATCAAATATTCCTGCTGTTATTTTTCTGTAATTATGCTTCAGCACTTGCATTACCAGCTTGCAGACACATCAGGATAATGAAAAAAATACCCTTTCATTTCATGTTTCTTGTTTTGTCATCTCTTTACAGTTTTATGAATGATTATCATTAAGAAAATTAAATGCATATCAGTGAAAAAGTCATGTATTTAAATGTCAATGAATAGCCGAAGTATTCAGCTGAAAAAAATAGCACCTGAAAGATTTGTTCTTGCATTGTAAAACTAGTACTGAAAGAAAAATGTTAAAAAAATTGTATGTTGTTAGATTGATATTTTGTAGAAGCATAATTTCTGTTGTCTTTATTGAAGGTACTATTTTTAGATTGAATCCTATTTGAAATACAAACCATCAATATCTTTTCAAACCCAAACAATAAAATCTATGAAAATGTTTAGGATGCAAGGATATGTAATAATATAATAAGACTCAGTTGGTTCAATATCCGTGAAAGATCTTAGATATTGTGTTAAATACCAGCCATGAGTTTGAAGTTGTAAAATAAAAACAGAAACAATAAACTTCTACACTTTTGCTGCAGTGATCTTCATTAGAAGTTCATTTGAAAAAAGACGGATTCACAATCTAAGTGTGGGATAATCGTAGTTGTTGAAGTCAAATAAAACTGACTGTTTGATTTTCCAGGATGGCACAGGCTTTCCAGCAGAATCACCTCTTTATGTATCTACAGAAGCTGCAGGGGAAGGATTCTAGCACATCTTCTGTCATTTCAGATGTCCTGGTTTCGGTGAGTTCAAGAGCCCAGTGAACAGAGTGACCGAATGCTCCGTATCCCACAGTACTAAGGCAGACAGAGGGAGCAACAGGTTGACCTGCAGAAGAAGACCTGAGAGAGCACAGAGGAGAAGGCAATATGAAGCAGGTGGAAAAGGTATGGAGGGGACCCGTTGTGAACGCATTAAGTAGCAGTATTTTGAATTGAATCATCCATTCTATGCACAACCAGTTAAGCTGTTGAAGAACTGGGATGATGTGCTCTCTGTGGGCCCTACAGAGCACATCATCCAATTCCTTCTTGAGACCAGCCCCGTCTCAAACTGCAGAGTTCTGGTGGAACTGGAGTTTGTGAAAGAATATGCTGGAGAAACCAAAAACAATAATAATCTATTTGGGGGCTGACGAGGTTATGGATGACAATGGCGGCAGCATGTGGAGTGAGGAAGGGATGGAGTCTTCCAATGTCCTGTTGATAGAAATAGGCAGACCAGGTGGTATTATTATTACTATTATGCGACTGGAAAGACGGTGTACTATCTTGGCTGACACCCAGACTCCTAACCTGAATAAAGAATACTAGCAATATTCAAAGCAATATGTGAATGGACAGAAGAAACATTTCCACGCTGATAAAGGCTCCCATGTTGTATGTGCAGGTTGACATCTCCAACCTCCTGCTGCTGTTGGACCTGTGAATCTCATTTTGGCTGGATTTCCAAGTAAACCTCAGATCATCTCTTTTAGATGTAGTGTTTTCAGAGAATGCCTTAAAACAGCACAGACAGACTCTCTTTAGACAAAAATAGCACACATCTTTATGCGAGTGCTTCCAGAAGAAAAACACTCATAGTGGTCTTTTTTTCACTCCCGGCAGTCTCGTAGGTACTTAAGCTGTCCCAGTGTCCCACTCACTCTGTCATCTCAAGCTGCGATTGTTGCAGTTGTCATGATAATCCCTGCTATTGTGAGATGGGGTTGGGGGGTATCATGGGTGGGTGGCAGAGAGAAACATGGCTGTGAGAAGGGGATGTTTAAAGAGTAAGGGGCCAGAGAGAAGAGTGCCTCGTCTCCCTGACAGCAAATGGACACAAATGAATCCAATTAGTGGGTCGTCATTGTGACAGATTTCTAGTTTGTGTTCATATGGAGGCTCATTTAGTCATATAACCCTCTTGAGCAATCATTCTCTCAGTTGTGAAATGAGCCGTCTACGTCTTTCCTCTCATGTATATTTGCTCCCTTATTAACTACTTTACCTCTATATGGACCTCGAAATCATGCATTCATTCATGATTTATTCATGCTTATCACACCATTCATGTTTCTCACCCAATTCATCAATCTCCCACAATCCCCTCTTTCTTGTATAATCCTGTAATCTTCTTTGTCTTCTTTTCCTTCCCTTCAGGGTTCACAACAGCAAATCAACCTCCCCCATCTAACCCTATTCTCTGTGAATGGGGTCAAATCTTCGAGGACAGTTTTTCACCGGTGCTTTGGAGTCGTCCATTCCACTAGGTTGCGCTATTGCAAAAAAACTTTCTGACAAGCTTTGTTGCGCTGAGGAATAATGTGACCAGTCGCAATCCATTCAGTTTTTTCCTAAATCATGGTTATTGCCAAAACATAGACAAGAGTTTGTTTGTTTCAAGTGACTAATATACATGTAATTTTGGTGCATAATGGCTCAATCTGGCATTCACGTCCATGTCCCATGACTCGGCAATATTCCCTGGTATTGATGAGTTACTCTTCCACTTAGCAGCAAATACCCAAAAAATCCCTGGTGGACTCGTCCATTTTTCCCCCATTCCCACCAGGTCATCGCCTCAGTCACTAAATTCCCTTTGTCGTATCTAAAAATTAATCAATTGCAGTATAAGCATTATTGGTGATGTTGAGTTTGAGGGATCTGAATTAATGAACTAGTAACCATAGTAACATGGTCACCAGGTCCCATTATGTTTTATGCATTTTACTACCCCTGTTTTCTTGCCTCTGTTTTTTTTGGTGCAATCGGTACAAACATATTGCAGCTTTCTATGCCGGGGAAGCAGTGACCTTCAGGTAAGGAGACCATTATTTGGCTTATTTAGCCGCATGGTCTAGGAAGCTAAATATGTTGTGCCCTTGAGCAAGGAATCCAACCCTGCTTTTCCCAGGCACCACTTGGTGATATTACCTCTGTTCTTCTGTGTGTGCGTGTTCTTTTTGTGTTTGCATATTTGGTGTAACCAAAATGCAACCCCATATGTAAAAGAGGGGTGCTGATTTTGTACGAAATTTACTCAAATTCATCATCTATGGCCGAGCAAGTCAACGGGAAAGATAAAACCAACTCAGCTGCCTGTTAACACTACAATTTCAATTACCTAGACAACATTATGCAAGCAAGCGTGACATTTCCATTTTGAATAACCACAATTTTACTACATAAAAATAACTACCTTTATGTTTTTTTGTCAAGCACTCACTCACTCACTCACTCACTCACTCACTCACACTCAACCATAACACTGTGGCTGCTCTACTCACTCATTCACATTCATTTATTCACACACTCAGATACACTCATTAATCACCATTCTGTCAGTATTTCACACAAACACACAAACACACAAACACACAAACACACAAACACACAAACACACAAACACACAAACACACAAACACACAAACACACAGGGTCTTTCTGTGCTCAGGCAGTGCCGGCCCGCCAACAGGTGTGACTTTCACAGCTTATTCACTCAAACTGCTGATGAGGGACGAGCAGCATGTTCCTCCACAGCCTTAGTCATCACATCACAGGGAACAGCGAAGATACATCATCATTCTCTGCAGCAGCTCCATCATTGTGTGAGGCATGAAACTTTACAACAGATGGCAGGAGATGGATAGACTGCATTAATCTTAAATGTAGTTAAGATATAAATAAGTTGATTATTTTTGTATCAATTCTGGGTGATGAGTGCTGGATGTTTGAGGGGGTGGAGTGACAAGGTTGTATTGTAAACACTTTCACACCTTTGGCATGAGATCTGCAATTTTTGTTTGTGGTTCTCATGGCAAAAGTTGAATGGTTTGTTTTTCTTTTTTTCCTGCCTTTCTTTTTCTGTTTATTTTTACACCCAGAGAGTCAAGGTCTGCACTCTTCTTTTAAAAGGAAGAAGATCTGTCGCCTAGCAACACCTCCCACTCCGTTAGTGAAGCAAGAGCGAGATAGAATGTAAGTTTAAGAAATAAATAAATAAATGAAATACATACACACACACATAATATGTTTATGGATTTTGGGACAGGTAAAAAGGGACAAGCGACAGAGAGACAAAAGTGAAGATTTAATGTGTAAGAATGATGCCATCCTAAAATCTGTGTTTCCCTTCACATTTTAAATTCAAATTCCAAACAGAAGCAGATGCTTTGGCTCTAGCCCCTCTGTTCTCTATAGCGTCTGTTGCTATGCTCCCTGTTATGCAACAATGTTTACAGTATCTGTAATGTTCCTGTTAAAATACTACCAAAAATATATTTAAGAATCAGATCAGTGTCAGTATGGCCTTTCCAAAGCCATGTTCATTTGGCTAGAAATAGAAAAGCTTAGCCTGAATGTAGATTTTCTTTTTTTTTCTTTTTTGGGGGGCGGCAGAAAGGTGCAGGCCTGAGCACACTGGCTCCTGTAATGACAGTCTAGGTCTTCGGACCTGGAATTTTACCACAGTGGTGATGATAGAGTCAGACCAAGAGGCAGAGAAGAACACCAAAGAGTTGGATTCTCTGTCGCTTTGGCTTCGGAACCAAGCCCCTTGAGAGGGGTTGGAGACCCTAAGTTTTTGTAGCTGGACAGGGAGAAATTCATTTGACAGGTGTGGTAATCTTTGTGAGTCCCTCCCCCCGGTTGAGCGCCACTGTGTTGGAAATTTGCCGACACACTGAACAAGAAGGTTGCTTCTTCGAAGTTATCAAAAGAGGCAAGGGATATCTGATGCGTGTGTTTATGTACCCATGAGTCCGGCAGAGTATCCAGCCTTTCTTGAGTCATTGAGAGGCGTCCTGGGTGAGGCATCAGCTGGTGACTCCATGGTTCTGCTTGGAGACTTGGAAACACTCATGTGGGCAACAACAAAGAAACCTGGAGGTGCTTGATTGGGAGGAACAGCCTCCATACCCAGACCCAGTGGTGTAGCTCAAACGAAATGTTCCAGCAAAGGGCTGTTCATAAATGTGGTGCCAGAACACCCCAAGTCAAAGATCAGCGGTTACAGACATACCATCTGATCTGCAGCTCCATGTCTTGACTCTTGAGGGAAGATAGGGAGCCGAGCTTTGAACTGATCACCACCTGGTGATGAGCAGGATTAGGTGTGGTAAAGCCTGCTGGACTGACCGATAAACCCGGGTGGTTAATGTGGATTAACTAGGAACATTTGGTGAAGGATCCTGTCCACAGGTTCCTCTACTTGCACCTCTGGAGAAATGTCTCCAGAGACACTAGGGGACATTGAATCCGAATAGTCGGTGCTCATTCCTCCATTGTGGATGTAGGCTGTCAATCAGAATCAGGACACCGTTTCTCTGTGTTCACATATTTCAATAAGTTAGCCCAGCCCAACTGACTGCAAGTGAAGGACAAACTGTATGAACAATGATAGATGAACTTCTTTGGAATGTTTTGACAAAGCATTGATTATCGATAGAAAGATAGATAGATAGATAGATAGATAGATAGATAGATAGATAGATAGATAGATAGATAGATAGATAGATAGATAGATAGATAGATAGATAGATAGATAGATAGATAGATAGATAGATAGATAGATAGATAGATAGATAGATAGATAGATAGATAGATAGATAGATAGATAGATAGATAGATAGATAGATAGATAGATAGATAGATAGATAAGTATGTTCTGGAGATATAGGCTGCGTCCTCTTATAATGTCTCTTAACCTCCTCAGTTTCACACACAAAGTAAGACCGGTGTCTGATGATTCACGGTGGAATGATTTGAAGTTTTTCTTTTTGTTTTTATTTTCTCATTCATTTGTGTTTCCTAGTTTATACCATTCATCATTGTATAAGCTGATTACTTTTGACAACTTGAGTAAAAACATTTATGAAAGGAAGTAAACTATAGAGTATTCCAAACCCACTTGGACCTAACATGACCAACCTTTGCATGTTTTACCAATCAGTACTAATCCACTGGTGGTTCCCCACACTTTTTGAAGTATTTGAACCGGGATTCCATTTTTCAATCGATTTTCTTCCAGGCCAGGTTGCTAAGGGAGGAGCTGGCACAGCGCCACACAATCCTGCAGCAGCAGATCTAAAATGTGGGAAATATCCCGCAGCTTTTTTAAAAATCATTTTGTGGAAATTGGTGTCAAGGGATAAGATCACAGAGCAGCAGATGACATGAGGAACCCACACCCCAACACACACACACAACCGCCCCCCAAATTTCTTGCCAGAGTACCATTGATTTACCAGAGCGTGTTGGGCCTTTGGATATAAGTTCTTAAAACTCAGCCCGTATTGGTTTCTAATCATTTTTTTTATTGGCAACTTACGAAACACCATCTTATATACTCTCTAAGTATAAATAGTTTCATTTCTTTTAAGATCGGAAGGGAAAAAACATAATTTAACATAACTGTGAAAAGATGTACATACATACTGTATATTTATGTGTGTGTGTGTGTGTGTGTGTGTGTGTGTGTGTGTTTGTGTGTGTGTGTGTGTGTGTGTGTGTGTGTGTGATTGTGTATATACATATAGATATATGAATTAAATGAGAAGCTTTTCTATCTAATGCTTTGGTGTTAAATTTCTTGACCCATCACATCATTGGAGGATTCTAATCTCTGTATTGGAAACTAGTGAACTGAATCCTTTTCTTACTCAGGCTGGCCCAGACTCCAGCTTCCCTCTGGCACTGAGCTAGATGCTATGAGTGGTATAAAAATATAGGATCCTTTCTTTATCCTCCAGTTTGTGACTCCGGGAAATAAATGCATAAACAACCAACAGATATGGCTTTCTTGATCAAACTAATCAACCATGTACAATTTCAGTCTGACTGAATATGACACCGGATATGTGGAGTACATGTAAAAATATTTCATTTTGTTCCACACCTTGTATTTGTCACTGCGTATGATTTGAAGTGTGTCAGATCCGTCCACTGCCAGATGCAACATGTGAATGTGACTGTGAAAGACACAAACACCCACCTCCTGCCATTATCCGTCAAACCCTGCCTTCTCATCTCTTTTTGGCTTTGTGAGCAAGTAGCCTTGTACCTTATTCTTTGCTTTTCAATACTTAGTTTTTTTTAGTAACCAGGGTACAGAACGGGGGGGCAGGAGTTTTTCAATATAGTGCTCTCACATGTCTTAGAGCTCTCTGTCTCCCAAAGGTCCCTGGATTATTCTTGGACTCCAGGGAATAGGCTCATTAATTTATTTAATAAAGACTTAGACTGAACCAGTCATGAAAGGCTTTTTGATACTGTGTGATTCTAGGAGATTTTACTTGCAGTTATATATAAATTTACAGGTAAAATATTTACCTTGATAGATGAAAAACATTCCATAAATCTGTGGATAAACACCTGGAAAATATATGTTAAAAACGTAATCATGTTTTCATTAGTACCTGTGTGTCACTCATGTTTACCCATCCAGTGTACAGTACTGTTACATACCAGCACACACACTGACTTTCCGCACACTAAGTTGGTGCTGATGCAGGGTTGCCATGGCAACGTGACGTAGATGTGTTTCATTATTAGAGACCTCCTCGCAGCAGCTCTTTCGCCGAGACTCCCTCTCCACTTTTCTCTCGCTGATTTTTTTTACCCTCAATTAACTCCTGCTTTTAGACAAAGGGTCAAACAGAGCAGATCAGACAAAACACAAAGGTGCGCTGGCTGTTTGATTAAGTGCTGATTCTTGTGTGTTTTACACAGACATACATTTGAGATGGGGAGAGGTGTTGCATAACACATGCAGAGAGTGGGTTGATGTTCTGTCAGAAAGTGACAGAGCAGTATGTGCTGAATGGGCATTACATCCGCGAATATTGTGCCTTGTTCTTTTCTTAGACTCCATTTATCCCATTTTTCCTCTCTGTCCCCCCCCCTCCCCCCTGTAACGTGCCTCCAAGTACAGCTCCATTGAACAGATGTTTTGAAACGGGTCATGTGACATCACCACAGAACAGCCATCCTTTTTCCTGCGGAATCCGCAGATTTGTTAATTGTTTGCAGGTTCATGAATAGATGGGCCACTACATGTCCCTTCCCATTGACATCCGCTTCCTATCAAGAGCAATACAACCACAAACTGAAAAGCAAATAATGCAACCTCTCATGTTTCATCTTTCCAGTGTTGTTATCAAACTGTTAATGTTCAAATATATTACACTGTATAACATTTGTTTTATTTGAAAACATTGAATGGACAAATCTGAACAAGTATAAAACAGTTCATCATCAAAAAGTCCTGAATTGTCTGTTACAACAAATCGACCAAGAAGCCACAGTTTCTAGTCAGCCATCAGTCTGGTGTATACGCACAATAAAACATCCCAAAATTGATTTTAAGAATTGTTGTAAGTTTGACATTGAACACAGGTAAAGGCAAAGGGCCACAAAAAATTAACTTAATCGAGTTACATCTGAGTTACCATATCTTGTCCCAATTTCAAAAGACTAAAAAGGCTTGCTATGAATATATTAAATATGAATAACTTACAGACTCACAGTACGATGTTCTGAAACCCTACAAGGCCCAAAGGGCTTGGTATTGCCGGCCAAAAATTCCTTCGCATCAAGATGAGAGCAACGGTTTTCACTTCAGATGCTTGTAGTTAATTACCAGTAGAGAGCTCCAAAGAACAAGTTAAAGATGCACTTTTTCAGCTAAATTGTATTCAAAGTGCTATACATCACCCTGAATTTATGCTCTCCCTTGCTTTCAGACACTGAGTCTCTGCTGTCTGCAAAGGTGTGACGCTAAGCTGCTGTAGTGAGGTGAGGTGCCTATAAAGAAAATAATGTTTAGTATGACTGTCTGGTATATCCATTCCCCTGTATCATAGGATGATGATTATGGAACTAGCGCCTTTTTCCTAGTGAAACAACACTGAATTTCAGGAAAATTCCGCATAGCAAATATCTCTTTCACAACAGGCTGCATTTTGGATTCATAAATCTATACCTCTTCCTTTGCTCTCTGGCAATCACATATCTCTCGTTTTTGATTTGTGTTTTAGTTCTCAGGGCTGAATGTCTTTTCTGCATAGGTTTCTTGCTGCTCTACACCCACACACAACCATAGCAACACGTTGTTTCTTGGTAACCACATTTATGCAATCACTAAAGAAACTGAAGGTTGAACAGACATGATAAGATCTAGTTTAGCTTATATAAAGCAATCCAAGGCCCCACAGAAAAAGAAAGTCTGTCTCCAAATCTAGACCTGAAGTTACACAGAAGGGTTGTTAAACTGAACTTCCTTTGGTTTGCGAACATGGGCTTTATGTATGTGCAGTCATCCTTTCAGATTGTTTCTCAACTGTATTTTAATTACATTGTTGTTAATCAGCGAAAAGCAACCCAATAATCTGCCGGCTACATTTTATTCCCATGGTGTTTATGGGACCCAAGGTAATGAACACAGCAATAAAATCTTTAATTTGACCAGCCTGATAAGCAAATAAATTTAAAGCCACAAAAAAATTTTGAATTCAAGAGCATTCCACAGGTGAGCTCCTCAGAGATTGATGGAGATTTAAGTCTTGATTCGCAAAGATTAAAAAACAGACAAAAAAAAACCAAGTCCCAACATCTGATAATAATGGTATATCCATTAGAAAGTATTGTTGACGACAACATTTGGCAGATTTAAAAGTACAAAAAAAATAAAAATGTCTTCATGTCCCTGTCTTGGTCATTTTCTATAAATGCTTAATCATTTCTAAAAATTCGGACACATTTTTTTTTTCCACATTCAATGATTATTTAGCCATTTCTTGATTATATTATGTAACAACTGTTTGAAATAATTGTAAAAGGGCCTTTATCAGACACTTATCACACTTTATCACACATTTCTGGATACAAAACGATGTTTCACAATGTACAGTGGCTGGCTTATGTGCATCATTTGGTTCAATTTCTTTAAATTTGTTTGACACCTATAACTAGATTGAAACCACAAACAGTCTCATCACACTTTAGCTTGTGCTGCATGTTGATGTCAATTAAAATCAGAAAGTGCTGTATTCTACATATATAATACCCCTCTATATGTATAATACAGCGCTGTATTATACATACTACTATTGACACATGCTTAAATAAGCTTTTTTTCCCCCCAGATTTAGCTATGTGAGGTTATAATAATAATCATAATGATCAGTACAGGTGACATCCAGTTGTCTCCTCCCTATCCCCTCGCCACTATAAAGTCAATAACAACCTGTAATCTGCCGTTATGTGAGATTCCACATCGATTCAAATGTGGACTGTTATTTTCTCACCTTCTACAACTTTTTTAAGACTGAGGGTTTAAATTCAAAATAGGTTCATGAGTATATTTGAAACAATATGAGAGGGAGCAACTTTTCCAGCTTTGCCAGAAGAACAGATTTTCTACCCCAAAGCCATTCCAAGTTCCCATCAAGCACCTGCCTGCCACACTGCAGTCAAACTTTACTTGGAGTGGCAAACACAGTGTTGTCATTATTTTCCATAACTTTTCCATTCAAACTCCCTGAAAACTTGATAAGTTTTCATGCACACCAAATTCCACCCCGTATTTGGACTTTATAAATGCTATCATACTATACAGTTTATTTGAAAAACTTGGACCTTTTTCTGACACTGCCCTGCAATGCAAGAATCTCATCTAGGGCTAAACATTTAAAAAAGGTAAAAAACTGTGAGACATTCTATGACATTCAGCAAAAAATACGCTTCATTTACGCTCTTGGTCGAGAATGCATAAGACCCTTTGGCCCAAAGTTAGTAATATATCCTGTTTAAGATCGTTCTTTATAATAATAGTTTATCAACCATGTGTTTCCGTTAATTTATTTTACTGCTAAATCACTTCACTTCAGTGTTCGCAAAATTATGCAGAAATGCTCGGGTTGAATATCTAAACCACCTGAAAATGAGTGAACCATTACTATAAAGTGCAATATATTACAAAAACAATGACTTTAAAATACTAATGGGAATGTGAATGAAATTGCCTAAATTATCATGACATTATAGGAAAATTGTCAATGAAATACATAAAATTCAGAAGTCTCTCGATTGGAACCTTCAGAAGCATTTCCACAAGTTTTTAAACAATGGTGTTAATACACCATTCATTTCTTTCATTATATAATCAACACACAGTTTTTAGATGAATTTTGTGAGAGCTTAAGAGGTCTTGACTGACAGGCTTTTTCCTGTTTAAGCTGTACAGTTTTTCCAGAAATCAGTGTACTTTCCAGCGGGTCTGTCTATCCATACATTTTCTAAGACCTATTTCAAAGACAAAACTGTTTGAAGTAGTATTTCAAACACAATTCAATTTAGATGTGTCGTCATTGTCCTGTTTTTAAATGAGGTGGCGATGTGAATATTTCTGAAAAGTAATCTGTAATCTTCAAGTACCTGCCATATGTCCTCACTAAATTGTACTCCTGAAACACATGACCCTCTTTGTATTGTCAAGCCGATGTCTAAAAAGTCCCATTGTTGCTCTTTTTTGTTAATGAACTCATCTGAGTGCTCAGGAGCTGTGGGTGGAGGGAGATGACACTCCACCTCGGTTGTTCATTCATAAATATAATACCTGCATTGTGGTGTAGTGGAGGGGGGGTGGCATTGAGAGGCCTTCTAATACAGTATTAGCAGATCAAAGCGGCAGACCTGGGGTGCAGATTGCTCCTCCATTCACAAATCCAGGGACAGAACAGGTCAAGTGTAAGCGCAGATGTCCACCATGTCTGTTCCACTGGTGTGAAGGCCGAAAAACTGTGCGTGTGTGTTGTTGCACTCTGCCCTGCAGGGGACTCAGTTTCTCCTCTTCCGGCCGCCCCCTCTCTCTTATACATATACACACGGACACACACACACATTCGCTGTAGCCTCAGGGCACGGTGTACCCATAAATGAGATCATACTTGGGCAGAGGTGCCAAAAATGAGGCCCAGGCGCTCCTGCGTTCCCTCTGCCACCCAAAACACTCCTCCCACTGGTGTGTGTGGGCACTGCCACTCTCAAACACATGCTGTCCTATGTAAACACCCACGCCCTGCATATACACAGACACGTAAACCTAGAGACACACAGACACAGATATAAGCAGACTTCAGTTACAAATACGTTTCTCTTTCTGTCAGGGCAATGCCAGGGGACATGGACACGCTCCACCTACCCTACTGCCCTTTTCAACACCATCACCTGGATCTGTCAACATTGTTTTTGATCAGAATTTTAGCAAACCCCAATAAAACTGAGTAATGTAATACAATAAATCCACACTTACAACGGATCGAAGAGTTGTCGAAATTGGGCGCCGAATTGTACATAATTTCTGAAACACTGTCCTTACATTTTCTTCCCACGGAGGAATAAGTTCATGGAAAATGAAAGAAAATGTAAGCTCATCAGTCAATTAGGTTATAAAACCAACAATCTCCTCAGGTTGGTGCTATTCTTGGATTGCCATGAAGGGAGATATTTGTGTTCTGCTGCCTCCTGGTGGAGAACTGATGTTTGCTCTGATTACATAAAACAAGAGTCTAGTGTGAGTCATCACCCCCCAGTGAGGACAGATGGGAGATGTGTTTGTGCGTGAACGTGCGTGTCTATGTGTGCTTGTGCCTGGTGTGCCTGGTGTGACCATAAATGTGTTTATACACGGTCAGATTTGGGAAACTCGACTCATTTTTTGGGGGAGTTAGAGAAAAAAACAACTCATCAAAACAAATCACTTCATTTACGGGGTGTAGACGAGCAGTAAGGCTGAGGTAATTGTGTGTATTAGTTATAGGTTTGGGCAATACATTTGGGAAATTAATTTAAGTTTGAAAATGTACCCTAAAGTGTAGTATTGTGTATATTCCTCTCTTAACATTGTGTCTAAACTGTATGTAACTACAAACAGGATGACTCATTTCTATCTCAAGCCTCAATAGAGCCCAGAAACATACTTAACTTGATTTTTCTTTACAACAGTTAAAAAATAAATAAATATGAATATGTTCCTCATAAATAGCATCTAAATATGCATATAAATTCAAGAAAAATGTTTTGCTTCAAATGAAGATTTAAGATAATGACCATATCAAATTGAAGAAAAGAAGAAAGAAAATATCAATGACACTATGTTGTATTCCAATTTTACTTTTTTAAGGTAATTGTTAACTTTCATTAACATTTTCCCGTTTTTGTAAAGGAGGGAAACATATTAATCATCTCCAATTATGTTTAAGTTACCAGGTAAATTTTGCAGAGAACCAATGAAAATTGAGCGAAAGTTAGTAAAAAAAAAAAAAAAAAACACAAAACAAAGATATGAACAAAAAGCAATGAAAAACGATAGAATATAAGAACAATGGTCTATGTCTGAATGTTGACAAAGAAAATCCTGATACCTAATCTTTGATTATGAAATATTGTCAATTTATTTTCAATCATGCTTTTTTTCACCCTTCTTAAGTGAAATGTTTTGTAATTATTTCATTTCCACACAGAAAAAAATGAAACAGCAATCAATTTCAGGGTTTTTATTAATTTTCAATTTTCAATTCCTTTGTTGACAAAAAAAACAATTCAATGCAAACCGCAGTGTGAAAGACAGTGCCGGAGAGCTGGACCCTTGGAATTGACAGTGGGGTAAGAGAGGAAAGCTGAGGTCTGAACTGAGTGGTTACTGATTCACATCTGTCGACAGAAAACAGGGCTGACGAGAATAAAATGGCAAACAGAGCGGAACTGAAAGAACTGGACGGAAACTGATGAAAACAAATGAAATGAGTGACGCCGGATGTGAATCCCCCACCTGAAGGCAAACGGAAAATATGTCACGCAGTTTTGTTGTCCTCCCAAACAGACATGGATCTCTTTTTGCACAAATTGAGCACAAAATGATAAAAGGACAAAATGTCAAATATGTGTGACAGAAAACAAATAATAATCATGATATTCTAAACAACAGTTATATTTACTACATGGGACTAATTATTTGTAGTGTTTGTGTTATGAATTGCAAATAATATGGTGGGCTGGGAGAAATTTGTCGTTTTTTGTTTTTTTTAAGAAATTACATACAAAAAGCTAAGAGTGTAACATCACAGTGACTGGTTGAACTGCATCGACCACTTTAGTTTTACAGCTTCTTTTTCCTTTCTTGTTGTTCCTCCTCAGCTCTTTCTCAGTGTCCCTCCACTCTTCTTCTTCACCTGCTGCTTTAAAAGCTGTGTGGGCCGACATAGATGGAGAGTCTGAGGACAGAGCTGGTCTGGTAGCTGCCCTGGTAGCTGAGCAGTGGGTTCACGGACATCATCTCCAGGTCCAACGTGTACTCCCTGGGCCCTGACACAGCACGGGCCAACACCAGCATGGCGCTGATATTATTGATTTGCTGCAAAAGGCAAAGCAAATGTTACTCAGCACATTTTTAATAAAGGGGTAATCAGCACCACCCTGTGGGGAACATGAGCTTCACTCCTTCATCCTTCAAGAAGAAGAATAAAAATATGCATATGTAAATATTAATTGGACTCTGTCAATATTTACAGCTAAAAAGGTGGAACTGAAAGGATGGATGAGAGTGACAGGAAATAATAACAGACAAGAGTGTGCAGGACATTATAGCCCACTACATCGTGCAGATTTAATCAGTGAGTAGAAGTAACAGAAATAAAGGTATGAACATTTTTCATAATCACAATTAATAACCTCATATTCATTTTAAACTTCATGGTGTAATTCACGAGCTTTAAATAAGTCAAAAACAGCTTTTACTGACAAGTCTAACCGACAGAATGTTGGCGATTCTTTTCAGCACTGCCTGTACGGACACTGCCGAATTGTTTCTTTCAGTCTCATCGCAAGAAAAAAAATTCTCCTTTTTATAAACACACTCCCATGCTGGTTCATTCACAGGGTTCCAATTTTGGGGGTTCCAAAATCCATTTAAAACAGGATGGCACAGCTCTGAGTATACACCACTTCGACAGTGCCACAAATTACAATCTCTAGAACTGAGTTGGTTCATCCATCTTTTACTTTACAGGCTCTATTCCCTACACAGTTAACTTCTCAGAAGATATGCTAATAATGCTAAATAGAAAATAAAAAATCTGTAATTTTAAGAAATGTTCATGCACTGTAAATCTATGGTATTTTTGGTTGATTTAAAAAGTATACGTTTGTATTCGTAAAGTGGTAGGACAGTTGCACAAGAGTCAACCCCGGGGTACCTTACTATTTACTTGAAAGAGTAAACATTTCAGTCCTCAAAAATATTTTATTGTACTGTTCACTGGGAGCATAAGTATTTGGTAAAAGAGCACACAGGGGCTGGAGGACCAGAGTATTCGCCACCCATTTAAAATGGTAACTCTATCATTGTTCACTGGTGATGTGAAGTATCCAGCCACCACCTACCATGCCTGTGTTGCTCACATTGTCACATCTTAAGAGGCAGCACACCATTGATCCGGGAACACGGAAAGTTAGGGAGGTTTTTTATTTCTTCTCCATTATCATGTATTTGGTACTTTTATGTACTGTCAAGTAAAGTGTCATAACATGTCAAAACATTGGAACTGTATGGAAAGGGAAAATAAGCATTTAACTGTTTTCTTGTTATATAAATTTAATTGAATTTCACTTGCATTTAATTTAATTTCAATGTAAGGCTGTTTACTTTTCGGGTTAACTTCATTAAAGTTGAAGGTAAGCATCCATTGCTGCCTGTTTTCCCTCAAATAGAAAACAGTCAAGGCATCAACACTTTTAACACATTGTAATGTTGCAGTTCCTTCTTACAAAACGTTGATACATTTATTTACATTATGTGCATTCAAAGTATTTCAGGTGTATTTTTTTCAGGTCAGTAAAAAAGAAGCACCACAGTTTTCTCACCCTGATGTAAAAGTCTCCATTATCGTCACCAGAGCGAATGCGGAAGGTGTTGTAAGCCCCCGGGGAGACACTGGTGGCCTGGATCTGGAAGATGTCTGATGGGACGGAGCGCTCTGAGGTGATGCTCATGTAGCGATGGACAATGGAAAAAGGCAGATCTCGACATGCTGGCTTGTTGAGGGAACACACACAGCGACTGGACATACACACACACGAGGTAAATGTTGGGGTGTGGTGAAAGCTAGTGCAAAGCATCACCAACTAAATAAACAACAATTCTACAAACACAGGGAGAAGCATTTATGTTTTAAAATAGAGACCCTTGAAAAGTTGAGACCCCTTCTTTGACTTATTGAAAACGGCAGTTCATAAAAATTCCAGCAGATGGGAGTAATACAATAGAACAAATTTCTCGAGGATAAATATTGAAGAGCCGTCATTCTTTCCTTCATGGTTTTCTAAAAAACATTTTATACTCAATCATCTGGTACATGTTAATAATGACCCACACCTGTTACTAATCCAAAACGTGTTCACAGCTGTAATAGTTTTCTTATTGCACTGGACCATGATGAAAAGAAAAGGCTGCAAAGTTGGACGGGTGTGTGGAAAAGGTAATTGGGGTTGATTATATTCTGAGCTGATGGCCAGCACATATTTCAAAACCAGAGAAAAAGGTGCGCGTGTGTGTGTGACACTGTGTATCTATGAGCACACACACACATACACATACGCCCGCTCAAGCGGTGTCACTCACTTCTCTGACACTTGTACATAAGGCTCTTGGCACCGGTTGCTGTCAACGCACTGGTATCGTCCGTGAATATTCACACATGTCTGCGTCTCGGTGCACTGATGTTCACCTGTCTCACATTCATTAATATCTATGGAGGAAAAAACAGCATTTGGTTGAACAGGACAAAAAAAGAAAGAATAGAGCTACTGTCCAATAATGTGAGGTATTAAAGTGCACCATTTGCACCTCCAAAGCCACAAAGGGGAAGGTGTCAGGGAGGGACTGGAGGCGAGTGTGCTTACCCTGGCATTGTCGAGTGCCAAGCAGCTGGTATCCTTCTGGGCAGACACAGGAGAACTTCCCTGGCTCATTGACACACTGGTACTGGCACAGATAACTGAAGTAGCTGCACTCATCGATGTCTGTCAAATCAGATTGATCGGGATTTATTTGCGGTAAGACCGAACAGGAAACAGAATAATCCCAGGACAGAACCGCTGTGCGGACTCACTCCAGGGTTCCCACTCTTCTACAGGGATCATTTTCCTGGGTTTTTCCTGGGTTTTTCCTTCCACAGTCTAGCTGGTAAGAGAATGTGCTCAAACCCTTACACTGATATTCCCGCTGAGAGGAAATCACTTGTTTTTAGGGCTGAAGCCCTACACTGTGAATTAAGTCCAAAATTGAATCAGCCACTCGAGTTAAAAACAAAAAATGTCATAATTTTTGGCCGGGATGGCTATACAAAAATTTTCAAAAAACGCAAGCTGGTTTCCTTTTCCTTACGGAAAACCAACAATTGTCAATGTTAAAAACAAGACACTCTGGCATTTTTCACATGAAGCCATAAGAACATCACCTTTCGCAAATAAATGATATTAACCTATTGAACTTTGAGTGTTGATGGAAAAAAAAATAGGATGGGAACAAGATGGAGATTGAAGAAACAGCAGTTGCTTCAAACAGGAGCGGCTGTAACCATACACCCTGCTGATTCTTCAGTGAGATATACCTTGTATATAACTACCATCTATAATGTAACTGTGGTCCTCTTTTTAGCATGTTTAAATTGCTTACCAAGATTTTGTAAGATTTCAAGAACATTAAGTGTTTTTTTCACTTTTTCCAGAAAAAGGGGTTTATTTTACATTTTTTTTCAGGTCAGGGGGGAGTCCTGCCACGATTAGACCCATTAACTATTCTTTCCTCACCTTTACAAACAAACCCATCTGGGCCCAGCTCATAGCCCTGGTCACAGCGACAAAGGAAAGTGCCGTACGTGTTGTAACACCTCTGAGAGCAGGGGGCCCCCATGTCACATTCATTTACATCTGAAAGGGGCGTAGAAACAGAAAAAATCAGAAGAAATCCTTTAGTTAACGAGCAGCAACACATAGAGAAAAAAAATTCCCCTTTTATGGAGTACAGAAAAGGGTCAAATGCCGCATCAAAGTGGGAAATAGAAATGTCATCTTCAAAAAGCCATGACTTCCTCGACACGTACCTTAAACTGTATTATTTCATTTAAGATGTTGTATTTAGATAAGAAATGCATCAGATGTATTTTACACATCACATATTTTACATATGTTCCAGTCCTTTTATTGGGTTGTTAATGTAGAGTAGATTCATAATTCATAATCTATTTAATATAGATTATCCATGATTATTATTTATGTGTTCATTCATTCATTCAGTCATTATGTATTCCACCTATCCTGCACACAAGGTCATGAGGGGGCTGAAGCCGATCAGTTGCATAAAATTGGGTGAGAGGCAGAGTGCATCCTGGGCACAAGAAACAGCCTAACTTTCTCAGTAAGCTTGAGTAATAATGGCTCCAAAATCACTGCTGGTTGAAATCTAAAATAGTTCCCTAAATTACACAACACGCTCAAATTTGCATCAAATAAGGATACTACTGATGTGAGTTTTGAATGTGAAATGACTATATCAAGAGTAAGAACTGCTGCCACTCACCAATGCATGATCGGTTATTTCCTGCCAGCTGGAAGCCAGGTTCACACTGACACGAGAAGGAACCGGGGACATTGACACAGCGATGTTGGCAGTATCTGTACCTGCACTCATCGATGTCTGTGAGAACAATAGAGTCAGCGAATCTCACATTCCTACATTTTATTAAGTTCACTTTCCCAGCTTGGGCTCAGCTCACCCCCGGCCATGTAGGAAAACATTTCCCCAACAAGTGACATCTCAAGCTATTTCAAGAATGATGTAAATGATCTCACCGATGCATTCTGTGCCAACCTTGCGGTAACCATCTGGACACTGACAGGTGAAGGCCCCTGGTGTGTTGATACACTGTTGGCTGGGCTGGCAGTCGTGTTCGTCTTGCTCGCACTCGTCCACATCTGAGTCATGTGGCACAGAGACACAAGAAATAAAGGTTATTGTGAACGAACTGCCTCATGACCGACATGCGGTACGATACTAACTCTGTTAACCTCATTTGCACCCAACAGCTGAGGTGATCCCATTTTCCTGAATCATCCAGATTAAGACTTCACATTGCCCAGCACAAGAAGGGTTTTTCCACTATAAGTATGTGTTGTTTTTTTTCTTTTTAACACTGCAGCTGTCCTTGTGTCAAATCTACCAAATTCCTACAGTGTCTGTCGCCCCCCGTGGACACACACACCCACACAGACTTTACCAACACTCTGCCTCCAGTTCCAACACCTGCTTCGGCCACCTGTTCCTCACAATCTGTGGTCACTGACAATAAATATTCACAATCACACATGCATAAACATGCTTAATGATCTCTCATCCTGTCAACACCTGTCTTACTCCAACCCCCAGACCTACAAAGAAGACACTCACCCACACAGATGTCCCCCTGAGGCTTGTAGCCAAGGGGGCAGGGGTTAAAGGCCTCGGTTGGTGTAATGGCGGGCTCCGGGGCCGGGATGACTGACGCAGAGCGGGGAAGGCACAGGTAACCTCCATAGTGGTTGAAGCACTTCATCTCGCCCTTGCAGGCATCTGGAATCGTCTCACACTCATTTATGTCTAAAGGGAGGCACACAGTTACACAGTGACCATGGGGAAATGCTTAAGCCAGACACGGATCAAGAAAGCATATACTGAGAGGTGTTGATCAGTTCAAGAGCTTTACCTTTGCAGTGTTCAGTTTGAGGGTCCCAATGATACCCATCTGTGCATTCCTTAGCATGAGAGCAACAAGAAAGAGACGGTAAGAAATGAAAAATAAATGATGAATTGGATTATCCGTCTGAGCTACGAAGTTGCTTAATAAACACAGTAAAATAATAAGTCCCCACTAGCTGAGCATAAAAAGAGCAAAGGATATAGAAAGCTGTTTTTTTTTCTGCATTCATGAAGCAGTATTGAGCCAAGAATACAATAAACCTGCTGTTGTTAACGGATGTGTGACATTTTAAACTACTTTCTTAAAGCCAAATTCCCCTTTGAAACTCCAGTGTTTGGGAAAAGGTCTATTATTGTGAAAAAAATATTGCTGTGATGTTCATGGAAAGTAAAGCTCAGTCCAAAGTAACATGGAATTAAAACCAAAAATACCCCCAACTACCACCATAAAACACTGGAAGGGGATCAGAGCATAAGAATATTAAACAAGTAAATGATGGAAAATGAACGACATTCACACAGTCAAGAGGGGAATTGAGGTCACAGCTGCAGCACAAAAGTCCTATGAGATGTACAACATATTTTATGAAAGAAAAAAGAGGAGGAATTGTAATTTATTCATCCTTACCGTGTAGGTGTCACTTTCAGGAGATGGCTGTGAAATAGCACTGCGGAGGAGCACAGACACACATATGCACACGCACAAGATTGACACACACGCCCCCTGCATACTAATATAGTGGGAGATAGCAACACACGTAAACTATGCCCACAACCACGCACACACACACTCATCCACACACACACAAGCACACGGCTGTCAGACAGGTGGAGCTGCCTGGAAGATGTAGATGACTTTAGATGGGCAGAGCAGCCAAGCGACACCTGTATTTCAAGAAAAAGACACAAGAGGGTAGGGAAGTAGGGAAAGACACAAAAAACAGAATCAGGAATACAGGAAATCTAAAAATAAAAAATAAAAAAATAAAAAAACGAAAACTGCGTCAGAATACACTCGTGGCATGCATTTCAGGTTTTGCGCTCTAAATAGTTCCCTCAGCTGAAATGAATAATTTAACAGGCAGCCAATTTTTAAGTAGTCAGTCCAAACACAGTTAGCTGCCTGGACTCAGTTCCCCATTTGTCAACCCAACAGTTGCCCCTTGCAGCAAGAATAAATTAAATTGGCTGTGCCAGGTACAAACATAAATATCTTGACGTACTTCATCCTCCTGCTGAAAATAACAAAGTCAACATGACAGAAAAAGTGAGCTGCTCACAGAAAGCTCTCTGTGTCCCCAGACTACAACTCACTGGAATGATTGTCTTGCTGAGCGCTGCCTCCAGAGTTCTCTGTGCCGCTGCAGCATCCGTGGGCGCACATTTAGGCTGCTTTGGCACGTCAGCATTTTATAACAGAAATCGACCCATGAGAGGAGGGATCTCCTCTGAATGTGCTACTTCTGTGCACTTTTTATACTTTCATTCCCCTTTTAATTTCTTTGAAATTTGCAAGTAAGATTTTGCTTGTCCATGGAGGAGTTCTTTGTCATATTCAGTCAACTTCCTGCAGAGTTTTCGGGTTACTCGTTCACTTTTAAGGTGACTAATAGCCAAATCACGATTGTTATGTACCAATGAGTTTGAAAGAAAAAGTGCTACGGAAAAACATGACTCAATGATGTTATTTACCCAATTACTATGATGATAAGCATCTCAATGTAAAAAGTCAAATTTACTATGATCAATGTTCATTATAACTATCATTTTCACCATATATTTAGATAATTATTGACATTTCAATACTGCTATGCTCTACGCACTGTGGCATACAATGTATACTGAGTGTAATGATTGCCTTGCTGTCATGTAGTGCCCCTGGTTTTTGCAAAGTCACTGAGGTCCACTTGAAGTCTGTGACGGGAAAGTTATAATCATTTCTTGTCTACGTGCATAAACACATGCTCAGACAAATAAATCCACATGCCACAATAACAAGCAATACTTATTGTAGAATTTCATATTGAGGTGAGGAGCAGGCCACGGACTGTGACGTGGTCCAAAAGAAATGCAAAAAGGTGACATCATAAGCCATTTGTGACCCTTGCGTGGTGAGAAGAAGCAAAACATGGCTTCACCCCGTTCGCAGAGACAGTAACAAACACCACTGCGCAATCAGACGACCGCAGGACGTGACCTCTCGGAATTGGCCCTGGTAGACACCTGCAAAATTCTGACCCAAAACCACTCAAAAAACAAACTGACCATGAGTCCGGGGTTCGGCCACTCACTGTGGGCAGCAGGGATGTATGGGTGTTGCCCTGCTGTTGGCAGAGATAGAGTGGTGGTGGACCTCTGGAATGCCCGCAGCAAGGATGTGGGCTCCAGTTCTCAGCTGGGATGCCCTTCTGCGGCAGTGTTTCCCAGAGTATCAGTTTCTGGGAAACCCCCCATGGATCACATAAAGAGACAGCTGGTGCCAAAACCTTGCTACTGCTCCTAACCTCCCATTTCTGTTGTCTGGGATGGGGCCAGAAAATGTGGACTGTTGACGTAAAAAACATACGTTCACAGTAACAATACCTCGGTGATAGTTCAGTCCAGAAGACATTGCAGATCTTCCACTGATTATTCATTTTGCGTCTTCGTGTGATAACAATGATACTATCGTCTCCTGTGATTGGACAGTATACATCAGGTATTGTCTTACTGCGTCATTGAAGATGGATTTCTCTTGAATAAAACATTGAATCATTTTTGAGGCAAATATGTTACGATATGTTTTGAGGCTTTTACAATTTTCTGATTGATTTCATGTGAAAAGTTGTTTCCCCTCCCCACAAAAGCAAATCAAAAAATGTGCTTAAAAGTCACCAATAAATAACTTAAAAATCAGGGGAGTGTGTTTGTGTTTGCGGGGGGGTTGGGAGGTGGGGGTGGGAAAGGGCGATTAAAATGAGGAAGAATTCTAAAAGAATTTCACAGAAATCAACTTTTAAATAAGCCACATTTCTTTGCTAAGAAGGGCCTGGAAAAAAAAGTAAATTGAATGTCTTGTCTCTGAAAGTTCTCAGACATCCAGGTCCTGGTTAATCGATGTCAAATATTGTTGTAGCAACTGGACCTGACTCTTTGTCTTCAAGATGTTTCACCTACAACTGAGAGGCTTCTTCAGTTATAGTGGACCGCGGGGAGTTTTGGGGACATATCATCCCGGTTCGGACGTTAGTGCAAGCTGACATGGCTTGATATGGTCATAAGTGAGTTGATTTGCAGACACAAGGTTGAACAGGGTTGCTGTGTTCATTTGTCAAGGTATGATTTCTGGGGGCTCACCTGAGGTCTAATCTGAAAAGGCAATTAATCAGCTAATATGTAGATTACGTAAGAAAAAAATCAAAGAAACTTGTTAGATAACCTGGGCTGAGGTTAGGCTGTTAGTCGCCGGGGCTTGGTTTCGATTGGGGATCTGGTGTGCGTGTGTTAATCTGTCTTGAGACAGATCTCAACACGGCGTTGTATGTGGGCGAAAGGTTAGTGTATCTGTTATTTAATTTTCCACACCAACACAAATATTGTGACAAGTATAGATATCAAAAAAAGGGTCAACGAAATACAGCAATGATAATCATTTTTTGGTCGCCCGGCTCCCTTTAACCTCATATGATTAGTGCTTTGACTGGAGACTCAGTTTAACCCATTTTTAAAATTTCCCAAAGTCAGCACAGTTTAACAAGCAAAATGTCGGCAGCTTGTAAAAGTGACCACATGGGGACCAGGGAAAACACAGACCACACACACACACACACACACACACACA
>CAAKHD010000678.1:61050-98489 GCA_901007705.1 Fistularia tabacaria
ATAACGTATAAAGGAGAAAATATACACAAAGAGAAATCTCCACACACACCTCTTGACCCCCACGGCGCCCCCCCACACACACACACACACACACACACACACACACACACACACACACACACACACACACACACACACACACACAAACACACACGCGGAAACACTACTTTTCTGGGAAACTCCAGCCTATGATGGATGGAGATTCACACGTTGTCAGAGTACAATCCCTCCTGATGTCTGCGGTGTCCTATTGGGGATGCAGCTGTGGACCCCCCCCTCTCCATCCCCCGTGTTAAAGGTCCTGTGTTTACACTGAGGATGTGGCTTTTCCGGTTGCTTTTATAACCCTTCATTACAATGACAGTGGAGCTGTCACGTTATGTCGGTTGTGTATTATCTTGTTATATCATCTGAGTTCCATGTGCTTTTTTTTTGTGCGTGTGGAAGGGGGAAGGAGGGGTTCTTATCCTGCACCTGTTTCTCCTGTTTAAATGTTAACCAAAGTAAAATATCCTAACTTTTTTCTCTCTTTTTTTGATTTCCCTTAAATGGTCCTGTCACAGTCTTTGAGTTTTGTAAGAGAGGGATGGACCTTTCAAAACACTGTGGACGATAATAATACGTGCCCCTGTGACTCACTGCCTCTCTTCCTCTCAACCCTCCTATTACAGTGCCTCGAAACGCGGAGCCAAGAAGCAAAAAACTACACGGTCCGTGGGCCAGATTCTACTGGCCCTCCCGAGACGGCGAGTGGAGCTGTGGAGAGCAGCTGTGACGTGTATGGCCTCAAGCAGGAAAAGTGGGAGCGAGGTACATCAGCTCCCCCGCCTCGCGTAAAAAGCGTGCCAAACTCTACGGTAACACGTCCAACCGCGGGTGTCTGTTCAACGCGCGACCCCCACCCCCCACCCCCACCACCACCCCGTTACTCGGAGGAGCCCAGAGGAGTTTGAGAAAGTACACGACTCACCGAGGGGAGGAGGGGGAGTGTCCTCGGTCTCCTGTCTCCCGTCTCCCGTCTCGGACCGGTGTGTCCGACCGTGCGTCGTCCCGGTTGGTTGGTCGCGCAGACGCGGTGCCTTCTTGCGGTGCAGCTCGTGTGACCCTGAGAGAGAGAGTGAGTGGGAGACAGCTGGAGCGGACGCACACATGCGAAGGGAGGGAGAGAAAGAGAAAGAGAGAGAGAGACGAGGAGGAGAGGAGGGAGGAGAGGAGGGACAACCCATTCTTACCCCCCCTCTGGCCCCCTGCACTGCCATCCTCCGCTCTCCCAAACCCCCTATCCGTGATCCCCGGGATGCAAATTCCTGGTGCGCAGTCCAAATACCAAGATTCCGAAAGCGCCGAAATCGCGGGCGAAACAACAACTCACAAATTCCCACACATACACACACGCACACACACATGCCCCCCATCCTCGTCCCACAACACACCTGGTTTCATTTAAAAGCAACCCCCCACCCTTTTCCCCATTTACCACCATCTATCTATACTTACCTCCCCCATCTCTTCCCTTTTTTTTTCCATAAAGTGACTAGGATCCCTGCTCTCGTCCAATCTGACATGCGGGATATTTATAGCCACGGAGAGCCGACTTAATGGAATGTGGACAAAAATTAAGTGTAGAGACGCTCGGAAAATGTGTCTGCATATTCCGAGGGATAAACCGGCGGGTTTTTCTTGGGTAAAATATTGACCAAGTTTCCAAATTTGGTGCTTTCTGTTTGTACATGACTAATGCATTACCCCACTTGGAATCAGTTCCCTTTGTATATTTTTTTTAATGTAAGAAAAGGAAGAAAAAAAAGGTTTGTATGGTTATGTTGCAAACTGGTTGGGATATTGCTTCACTCACATTTTTCCATGCGTAAATTGAGTGAGTCAACTTTAAGTCAAAAAGTTTAATGTCTCAATGGCATTTCACTCGAGGGTAGGTCACTTTCAAATGGACATCAGCCGCATTCTATTTTAAGGTTCTTAAAGAAAGCCTACTACAAAATGCTTGCTGACAGTCGACCGTGGACAACTGACCTTTTTGCATAGAGTTGTCTTTATTTTCATTCAAATCAACTTATTTTTACAGTATTTTCCTCCTGTCTTCCTCCAGTTTCGCGAAGGGAAACAAACTTCTTTGCCAGACGGATTGTTGATACGTCCTGTTAGGTGGTCTGCCTGGTGGCAGCTGTCATTACAGGAGGATGTTGTTAAAAAAAAAAAAAATCACACTGATGACCCTAAAGATGCCTCCAATTCCCTAACACACACACACATAAACACACAGAAAAACAACCCCCCAAGATCCTTTATTCCCATGACCACCCCACACAGTGCGGAAACTTTTAAGACATTAATATAATTTCCATGGTAAATACGTTGGTGGATCTACTGCTATTCCCATTTTTACTTTGTTTGGATGAATATACATATTTTTCTGTTGGAAGACTCCATCCACCCAACATAATAGTCAATAGACTCCACCTCCTCTGGGATAGTAGCATCACTCCCGTATAAAGTAGTAGATAAAACAATAACTCTTTATCATGTGAAACTTGAGTAGTAACATAGAACAGCATAACACTTTGATTTAAATATGTTTCTTTTTTATTAACAAACCAAATTTATAGACACTCCCAGGACACCAGGAGACCAAACAATGAGGGAAATAATCGGGTTGGAGACTAACAAGCTGAAGGGGCTGAGATAACAGCTTCAGTGGGGGGAAGAGATAAAAAAAACAAACAGAGGGAGAAGTAGGGAGGATAGGGCAAGCCAAGGGGAAAACCATTCAGTCGTGATACATTTTGAAGATACAGCTTTTGATCACACCCATGTATCTGTCCCAGACCACTTGATGCCTGAGACAAAGAGAGAAAAAGTAAAATGTCAGTGAATGGAAAATACAGTCACTGTAAGACGCCTGACAAGTACTAATTGTGAAATACATGTGACGAAAGTAATGAGGCCATCTAGGTCCACTCAGAGTTATGGGTCGGGGCCTATGTTTCTTTTTATGAATATGTCTTTGTTAAACATGTAGCGGTGCAGGGCTGTGTAAACTCTTAACTACATTCCAGAGTGTTTGCATGAGAAACAAGGTAACTACAGTTTAAGAAATCAGGGGTGAGATAGGGTGACACCCACTGGTTGAACATGGATGACAATATCAGGGAGAATTTGGACAACTTTATAACGGAGAACTGTTTAATGTCTGCTGAGCAGTTCATCCTTATTTGATTGTTGGATAGTTTTCCCGAAGCACTCTAAAGTATCACTGCGTCATTTTCGACTTAGGTTTCTCCTGTGGGAACAGAGCAGGAAAACTTTGCCAGGACCGATGCCTTATTTTTACCTGATAAGATTTCCCCAATAACAGCGTGTTAACTCACTTGAATGTGTCGAGTATGTGTGCAGAGTTGGTGTAGTGAGTGAGGTAGAGTCTCATGTCCGCAGCTGTCCATCGGTCTGAACGGCAAGGCTCAATAAACTGAGGGAAACAAGGAAGGGAGGAGGTGTTACGTCACACCGCCTAACGGGCGGGCTGACGCTCCGTCTGGCTTCCCAAAACTGGGCTACCATGTCTAGCAAGAGAGTGCTTACCTTCTCCACAAGATCAATAAAGAAATCTCGGACGTCTTTTGTGTTGGTCAGTTTCGCTGCAATGTTAACCAGGCCTCTGGAAAGATTCTTTGAAGAAAATTTGCAGTTTTAAAAGCAATCAAACTTTAAGGCTTTATGAAAGGAACTACAGCTAAAGCTTTATTTTTTGGCAGTCATTCCACGCTGAAGCAGTTATTTTACAGTGCACTGAGGCTTGAATGATAACTTAGGGGTTCTCACCTTGAAGTTGGCCTCCATTTCATTAAACACTTTAGTTTTTCCCCTCAGAGCTGTACAAACAAGGCTAAACATAGAACACAAAAAAAATTAGTAAGGCGCAGATTAAAATAATAAAAGTAAGTCCATAATAATATCTATGCAAAAATGTTGTTGGGTTACTGTGACCTTTTGTGCTGATCCAATAGATCTTTGTCAGAGATTAAAATCTTCAACTCTTTCAGTTCTTGCAGAAACTCTTTATCCAGATCCACATCCATGTCTTCCACCATGTTATCTGTGAAGAAATCTGTGATCAGTGTCTTCTCTCACAAAAATGTACAAACATTTTATCCTCCATATTTTGTTCAGGGGACCAACAAGTATATTAGTACTTGTGTCCAGGGACATTTTTTCAATAAGAATAAAAAACTGCTGGAAACCACACATTTAGTGTTTCAGTTGCCAATTCAATCTTATATATTTCATTTTTCTGTCATTTGAGACTTCTGTTCAATTTTTTGGAAACACTTAAAGTAAGAAATGTGATACAGTGTCAGTGCATTTATTCATGAGTTACATCACTCATTTACATTGTTTAACAGAGAACACTCAGCTAAGAGGAAAAAAAGGGATCGTGCTCACCAACTGCCCCGACTGTCCAGTTGTTGATAAGCTGCCCCGCACAAAAAGCAAAGTCTTGGAAAGTTAGATATTGTAGTTTTCTTTTTCCTGTCTCAAAGCGATTGTTGGCAAAGAAAACAATGGCTGCATAATCCCTGAAACAAGCAGACAAGGCAGCGTAGGAATTTTAAGTTGTCATCAGGCAATAATTAATGACAACTTTCTTGCCGTTTCCAGGTGCTGTCTAGTTACCATTAGCCAACATTGCATCCCCATGCAGTAATCTATGAATAAAATAACCTTTTTGGTACTTTGAATAATAAATTTGAGGTATTTTGCCACCTTCTCTCTCTTTTCCTTTCCTCATACCTCGCAAGTTTGTCAGACAGAAGGAAATGCTGACGTATGTTCTCCACCAGGGGTCCCTTCAGCTCTTCCACAACTTTGAAAACACGCTTAAAATTGTCAAACTGAAATCAGATTATGAGGGAGAATTTCATTGATGTGACTTTCAAAAAATTTGTAAAGGAGCGTGAAATTCACTGTTAAAAAAATGCATCAAAAGCAGCTTTTTTTAAAGTGGAGAAACCTGTCAAATTTAAAGCAAAAGCAGTAATTACAATGAGCATACTCATGAAAGCAAGAGAAAATAAAAAACAACACTGGAAAAATGTTAATGAAAATAAAATAAAAACCTGATTGAAAGAGAGGTTCATCTCATGATCAAATAAGAGTTTCATAACCAGAAGTGTAAAAGTGAGAAAAAAGAAAAAATAAGTTTGATGCATAAAAAGCCCTTAACAGATTGCACGCCACCCGAGGAGCTCTAAACTTGAAACAGTCTGTCTGACTGTTTGATACTGTGTGGTTTTTATTTATAATATTATACTCAGCACTAATTGCTTTCCTTTTTTACCAAGTATGATTATGGGCCCACTAGGAAAGTCTTTTTCATACTGATCTCATGAAATCTAATTGAAAATTATGATTATAATAAATATTATTCCAGTTTCCTTGGAATGTAGCTCACCTGACGTCTGCAGCTCTTCAGTGTGACATTTGTCTTGGCACTAATATCATCCAAGTCTTTCTTGGTCCCTTTAGAGAGCTTCTTTCCCAATACCTCACGTACAAATGCGTCGTCAAAGGCGTAGTATCTAGACAAGAAAACAAAGATATTATATTCTCATCCACAACATCAGTGAGCAACTGAAAACAAAACCACATTGATTAAATAAAACCATATGTCATCCTAATAACTGTCTCGCTAGAATAACAACAAAGTTCATGCTAGCAGGAGCATGTTCCAAAAGAGGAGGAAACACTGACAGAAAAAAACAGAACTTTACATACAGTGTATAGAAAGAAAGTAGCCTTTTTTTCTTGCTGTCTGACATTAAATTGGACAAACCTTTTCCTGCTCTAGGTCAGCTAAGACTACCAAAATTATGTCTTGGTCCTAAATGCCAAATAATGAGAGATTTTTTTTTTTTTTTTACTTTCTTCAACCTCATGGCTTTAGACGGTTCTGACAAGTTAACAACATTTGCATTAATTGTAGGCATGTGTGGCAATATCATAAGGCACATTTCAAACACACTGCTTCGTAGTGTAACATCAGGAGAAAGTCAATAGAAATCTGCCAAGACGTCAGGACAAGATCTGTGGACCGCCACATGCCTGGTTTATCCTCGGGTAAGATTTCCAGATGCCTGAAGGTGTCACATTCATCTGTTCAAACAATAGTACGCAAGTACAAAACACCATGGGAATGTCTAGCCATCATACTTCTCTGGAAGGAGACGGGTTCTGTGTCTCAGAGATGGATGTGTTTTGGTGTGAAATGTGCATTTTGATCCCAGAACAAAAGCAAAAGACCTTCTGAAGATGCTTTATCCACAGTGAAATGAGTCCTGTACTTATATCTGCTGAAAGGCCACTCAGCGAAAAAGAAGCCATTACTCCAACAGCAACATAAAACAAACAGTTTATAATTTGCAAAGACCTTTTTTTTTCCTGGAGATGTGTCCTGTGATCTACTGAAACTAAAAATTGAACAACACTGTTTGGCCCTAATGGCAGCATCATGTTGTCAGGTGTGTTTTGCTGCAGGAGGGACTGGCGCACTTCACAAAATAGATAGCATTATGAGGAAAGAACAATATGTAGAAATATCGAGGCATCATCTCAAGACATCAGCCAGGAAGTTAAAGCCTGGGCACAAGATCGGTCTTGCAAGTTAGATTGAGGACAACCAAGTACATGATTTGGAGTTGCTATCACATAGCCCTGATCGTGATCCTTTATAAAAATTGGGGGCAGAGCTGAAGAGGTGTGTGCAAGCAAAGTGGCCTAAAAACTTGACACTGTTATGCCAGTCAGAAGGAGGGCCCCAAAATTCCAGCAAAATAATGTAAGACGCTTCTGGAAGGATACCCAAAACGTTTGACATAAGTCAAATAGTTTACAGGTGATGGAAGGAAATGTATATAAACTTCTGACTTTGAAGAAAGTCATAAAAAATAACCTCTCATTATTCTGGCACTTAGCAAATGGGATTACTAAAAATATTTCTAATTCACCTTAAAAAAGGACGAGGTCAGTCTGATTTAATGTCAGACAGTGAGGAGAAAGAGATTCTGTATGTTACATACAGTGTATGTAAACTCCTGGTTTCAACAGTAAATATTGTTTTGATTGGGAAAATTATTTCAGTAAGAACAGAATGGCTAGTCAAACAAAAGGAAAAAGCAGTCAAAACAGAGACCGCAACCACAATAGGATTTCACAATAGAACCTTTCTATGAGGACAGCTTGTCGATGAGGTGGGATCTGGAATAGCAGCTGGTTGGCTAGTTTGGATGGACTGTGAAGCAGACGCTCACACATCTGGAAGGTCCGGTACTGATCCATGGTGTCACTCAGCAGAACATCTGCACTTGCCTCGCACTCCTCCAGCACTCCACCCTCCATCCGTACCTTCACCGCATCATTTACTGTTAATGTGAATAAATCAGCACAAGCAGGGATCAAGATGACAGTTGATTCTTGCCTGAAAAGTTGCTGAGAGAGAATTAAGTTACATACAAATCTGTTTTCATATTTCACCCAAGTGTTCCATAAAGATTATATATTTCTTTGTAATATTTATAAACAAATTTAAAATTTTAAGTATTGAAGGCAAAAAGAATATGGAATGGAAACATCGTTCCCCGAAAATAGCTCCCTAGAACATGTGTTCCAACTAGACTGAGCATGATTGTAGAGGCCCCTGGTTTGAGTCCGTTCACAGGCCCTTTGCTGCATTTGAGACAGCTTGTCCTACCACTCTAAACTGTGTAAATAACAAAAACTGAAAAGGAAAAGGTTACCAATAAAACCGTTCAAAAATTAGGGAGTTAAAACTGATCGTACAATGGGTACCGTTAGTTAAAAAGGGGTGGCATGGCACAGGAGGTAGAGCGATCATCCATGGAACCGAACATTCCTGGTTTGATTCCTGGCTCCTCCTAATATTTCGAAGTGTTGTATAGCAAGACACTGAACTGCTCCCCTACTGCAAGCAACTGGGTTAAATGCAGGGAATTAATTTCCCCACAATTAATTAAATAAGTATACAATAGTACTTTTACATTACATTATTCCATCCAGAAGCATTTGAAAAAATGTCAATTTCTTGAATGTAGAACTTTGTCCACACCTTTCATTGTCTGAAGAAAAAGTTCTGTTTTGTGCACACTCCTTTTAGAGACCATATCACTTCCATATGGAGATCATAAAATAACAGACATAAAGGTTGTCCTTGATTAGTAACAATATAAATTTCATATATTATTTCATCTCCATACCTGTTATTAATCCAATGTTGATAATTAGCTGCAATGAGACTGACATGTATTTTTCCCAACAATTAAATTTACTATTTAGAATTTTCCAAATTGTTTAGCAAATTTTCTCCTTTAGGTTATTAGTTCCTCTCTTCTAACAACTTCGCTTGTGATTCATTTGTTATTACAGTAGAATTTGCCATTGAGCTTTAAGCCACTTCCCAGTATAGTTAGGGGGGATTAACCTTACAGTTAAAAAGTTTTCTGAACACAAACTCTGAGTTAAAAAAATAGAAAAACTGAGGGCATATGGATATGTATCCATTATTAGTTTAGTTATTAGTTTATCAATTAAGACAGGGGGCAGAGCTGGAGGTAGTAGAGATGGCACTCTTGAAGTTCTCTTTGGGAGTGATGAGGATGGATAGGATCAGGAAAAAAGTTTTTTAGTTTGACAGAGGAGGATTCAGAAGACAGGGACAGACGAAGGCTGGTGATTTGTTGTGGAGCGCCCTGAATGTAACAGCTGAAAGGATAACAATATTTTCCTGTCCCTCTTAACATAAATCCTGTGTATTATCCAGTACATTTCAGACATAACCACAAGACTCTTTCAGTCTTGAAAAATGGATGGGAATCAGTACATGAGATTAGATTTAAATTTAATCCTAACACCAATTCATTTAAGAAAGTTCATGAAAATATTCAGAGACCACACTGCTTAAGAAAAGGCTTCAGCTTCGCAGTACCTGTGTATCCATCCAACCATAGCTGGTATACCTCTTCATCCATGATAGTGGTGTTACCCACGAACACATCAAGCTCTACTGACATCTGCATGGAGGCAGGCAACATAATCAAAAGCAAAAGTCAGCAAATGAATTTCTAATTCATTAAACAATCTCCAGAACTGCTCCTCGTGCTTAATACGGCACATGTGATGATAACATACCTTATGGATGTAATCACATTCAAATATGAGACTTGTAAGGTTACGTCGCCTTCACAAAAACAGGGCGCAAGGCTTAGTTTTCATGACTTCCTAATTAGCTGACTTCCTCCATTACATGCTAGCTTCCTAAGCTAGCTATGTCGCACATGTAACAGTGTATCCGGAGGGGAACGTTTTGAGCAGACACTGAAATGATTCCTCACGACCGAAATTATTCGATATAGTCCGTTAACTGACAAGCACGTCTTCCAAATTTCAGATGAGTGAATTGCTATGGAAGCGCAGTGTCAACACTAGCTCTTACGCCACGGGAACTTCCGCTTTCATGATGTCACAGGAAGCGTTCAGCAGGATGTTACACTAAAGCATCTTATTACAATGGTCATCTCATTAAAAATCCGAAGACGCTTCATGTAAATCACTTTACATAATAGTGCTCAATCCTGGCTTTGCCGAGCTCTTACTGAGCATTAGTTATTTGCTATCATTTTTAAAGCACTTCCCGGGCTTAGCCTTAGTGCTATATTGAATAATTTTGTGCTTATCAGCAGCTACTGTGTTACTGGCATATCATTATAGTAATGAACAGTTTTGATAGATAGCCAGCTACATAACTACTGATCTATCTATCTATGATAGATCAATAGTCTATCTATCTATGATAGATAGATAGATAGATAGATAGATAGATAGATAGATAGATAGATAGATAGATAGATAGATAGATAGATAGATAGATAGATAGATAGATAGATAGATAGATAGATAGATAGATAAACCCGGGTGGTTAATGTGGATTAACTAGGAACATTTGGTGAAGGATCCTGTCCACAGGTTCCTCTACTTGCACCTCTGGAGAAATGTCTCCAGAGACACTAGGGGACATTGAATCCGAATAGTCGGTGCTCATTCCTCCATTGTGGATGTAGGCTGTCAATCAGAATCAGGACACCGTTTCTCTGTGTTCACATATTTCAATAAGTTAGCCCAGCCCAACTGACTGCAAGTGAAGGACAAACTGTATGAACAATGATAGATGAACTTCTTTGGAATGTTTTGACAAAGCATTGATTATCGATAGATAGATAGATAGATAGATAGATAGATAGATAGATAGATAGATAGATAGATAGATAGATAGATAGATAGATAGATAGATAGATAGATAGATAGATAGATAGATAGATAGATAGATAGATAGATAGATAGATAGATAGATAGATCACACATCAGCCCCGTGCTATCTCAAACCGCACACTATGGTTACATGAATCGACATTGATGCATTTGATGTAACATTGTTTTCGCCAGACACCAAACATGCAATCATTAAAATTAATTTGAAAACAATCGGAAACGTTTCATCCACTAGATACAGCGCGGGTGCAACAAATGTACTTTTATTCTGAAAAGACCAAACCGGATGTGATTTTATTTGAAATACTTATTTTTTATTTTAGTAATTATAGTGTGGAGAAGCCTTAGATTGTGAACAAATTTGCAGTGAATCTCAATTCATCTGTCACTTATGCCATCGACAAATAGCAACAGACAAAAAGAAATTGGGTTTTTTCCAGTTGTTTTTCTGTTTTGTTGCATTTTGTGTTCCGCCCTGATTTCATAACGAGTTCCACGGAGAAGCATCATATTGTCAACACGATGATGGAAAGTCCTGGACTTATTGCAACATTACGGGACCTTTGCTTAATTTAATCCAGACCACATTTCAGTCCGGTCTCAGTGAAAAGTAAAGTGGAGGGAAATCTCAGGTGTTTCAGTCGGTCCTCACTCGTTTGGTTTTTTGTTTTTTTTTGGCTTGCACCAATTGGCTTGGATTTGTTTCAACTAGTCACTTTTTACCTTGGTTTTTTTTTTCTTCATCTTTGTTGTTTGGTCTTCACTGTTCCCCCTTGTAGATGTCAGCCTTTACATAAATGACATACCATTTTGTCCTGGAGGAGTCATGGCCATGTTTAACCTTATGTTGGGTCATAAATCAAACTTGATTCATATCTGAGATGAATGTCACAGTCCTGTTACTTGGTCTAAAAAGAAATGATGTTAACATCTAAAATTATTCATCACATAAAATTTGTCACATTGACCCGGTGTAATCAATATATGTTTTAATTTATCATATTTGAGTCACTCCTCACGCTGACATATTTGTACTGATCCAATATTTGAGGTGATTTTCCCCCTAAGTATGGGTGATTATTTTAAAAGTGTTTCCCTGTTATTGTTACTCTAAAATCCATCAGATGAGATATGCTTGTGAGCTGGGATTTGTATCGGCTTTGCTGCCTGTAGCCTGCACAATCTGCTCTTTTTTTCTCCTCCCTCCGGCGATTAATCCAAATAAATCCCCACAAATCCCCGTCCTCGCCCTCCCTTTTCTGTGTTTCTGCATGTGTCCTTCAAAATCAAAACACGGAGGGGAAAACGACTCAGTCAACATGTCTTCGTGTCGGGCTCTTTTCGCTGCAAGCCGCTTCTCCTCTAACCTCAAATGACACACCGCGAACACCGCGCGGTTAACACCCTACATTGTCGTGGCCTCAGTCGAACAATGGTGGTGGGACACAGGCCGGAAGGATGTGGCTGAATGCTTCAGCATAACTGGGGGGGAAAAAAGCATGCAGTCACACTTTCCCCCCACCGGCCACTGAAAAGGACTCACTGGACAACAGCTCCTAGTTTTTGTATCATTACCAGGACGGGGTGTATTTCAACTCCATATAAGAAATAAGAAATATACCTTATGCCATGTGTGAATATGTGTGTTTGTGTGTATACTGTACTATATACTGTACTGTGCTACTGTACAGCTCCAATCTCGCACCTTTCAAAGGTTTTAGTGGCCAGTCAAAAGAAACCCCAAAAAGGAGGTGGCCTTGGTGAGCTCTCATCCCCTATGTTCTCATAAACCCCAGTGGTGGAGTTTAATTCCACAAGAACACTCAATGTACATGATACTGACAATAAGAGGAAATCATTATTCTTCCTTTCCATCTTGTATCACATCACGTATTTTTTTCCACGGGACTATAGGTGGATCTCGTGGGCGGTTGGGTTTACTAAACTGTTCAGTTATGTGTAATATTTGTGAATCGGATGTATCCGAGTGTTAAAGCCAGTAGAAAACCACCGAGGGAGCCATAAATATTCGTGATTACCACCTGGCAAACGTGTCAATTTCCCATACCAGTTGGAGCAGACGTATTTGTTTCCGGTAACGTCGGTTACGTTAAATTTCACAACCATCTGAAAAATAACAAGTTTAAATAGCGACGCAATACATTTCCATTTCAAATTTGAAAAGCTTTTTTCGTAATATTGATTGATTCTCCGAAATATTTTTTCGAACAAAGCCTCGTTTATGTGCTACGTGCCCCAGCCTGTGCTTTTATTTTGAAGAGCATAGAAACGTGTTTCCGTGAATTCTGCGAGTTTGACGGTAGGTTTTCTGTTCAGTGAAATCACAACCGTGGAAGTAGCGTAATGTAGGCGGACATTGTCGCGTTAACCGTGCAGCCCCAAAAGATGATCATTAACGATGCACTCGCTTTGAGAAAGAATGGGCGACGATGGACTACGGTTTGTTTGTTTTTTTCATCTTATCTAGATTTCGAAAATGAATGATTTTTGAAAAGCTTTGCTGCTGCACCTTGCGGACTCATCCGTCAGCGGGGGGAGGGAGGCGAGTTCATTCAGCCGAGGCGAGCGCTGCCCGATCAGACGAGGCCAACCATGTAAAAATAACACACACACGCACATCTGCAGGATGCTGTACTGAACCGAGTGGATATCCGGATATATTTAGCCGACGACACGGTGCATCTGCCGTGAAATCACAAGAGGTGGCGAGTTAAGCTCAGATATTCCTGGAGGCCCGTGGTGAGCAGCGAGGATGATGACAGATTGACACGAATTGAGTTTTGCCCCTCTCTCTCTCTCTCTCTCTCGCACACACGCACGCACACACTCATCGGGACATTTCCACGCGGAGAGCAGGCACAAAGCCTCGTCTAGATGAAGTTCCCCCCGTGTATCTGCTGCTGTGATGGCTGCGTCCGTGACATCTGGAAGATGAAGATGTTGTGATGCGTTCACGGACCGAGTCGCCCACCAGGCCTGCATCCCGGCGCTTTTAATAGATGATCAGGGACTCTCAGGGGAGAATTGACCGTGAGGGAGAAAATGGGTAGCGACGGCGAGATATTCAATCGGGAGCTGTCGAAGATGTCCGACGAGGATTTGCTGGCGTGCTCGAAAGAGGAGCTGGTGAGTCGGCTGCGTAAAGAGGAGTCGGAGAAAATCTCAGCTCTGATCCAGCGCGGCCGACTGATCAAGGAGGTAAACAAACAGCTGCAGGGACACCTCCTCGAAATCAGGGAGCTAAAAGTTATCAACCAGCGCCTGCAGGAGGAGAACGTGGAGCTGCGAGACTTGTGTTGCTTTCTGGACGACGACAGGCTCAAAGTGAAGAAGCTGGCCCGGGAGTGGCAGCTGTTCGGCCACCACGCGGCGAAAGTGATGCGGGAGGACCTGGGCGGGTATTTGAAAAAGCTGGCCGACCTGGAGCGCATGCAGGACGGCCTGGTGAAGGAGAATTTGGACCTGAAGGAGCTTTGCCTGGTGCTGGAGGAGGAGTGCGTCAGCCGGAGTGACTCCAGCCCCGGGGGGTCGACCGAGCTCACCCTGCCTTGTATGGTGGCCCGGGACCTGGGCGACGGGAGCTCAAGCACAGGCAGCGTGGGGAGTCCGGACCAGCTCCACCTCGTTTGCTCACCTGATGACTGATGTCAGGCGGGTGGGAGCGAAAGCATCTCAGCCTTTTCAATGCTGCAAGATTTGTGTGCCACTTCGTTTTGACTTCACAAATGTTTTCAACCACTACGGACGTTCTTTTCTGGATGACAGACAGAGACACTCGATAGATGTTTGCCACTCGATGAAGGTTTTACAGTTTTTCTATAAAGCCTTCTGTTTTTGAAAGGGGTTATTTTTTCAGTGGTCAGTTGTTTAAAAAAAAAAAGGGATCCAAAAGGGGTCTACACAAAATGCTCTCATGCACTGGACTAGCCCACACTGGTAGAGAAAAATGCCTGTTTCAATTGCACTGGACAGCGTTATCGTGGATCTTTAAATCACAGATCTATTTCAATCCAGTTTTGAGCCATATTAGTCAATTGACCTTCCAATAGCACTGAAATAGATACATTGTGATAAAAGGAAATAGGAAAATATATGCTAGATGTTAGAATATCTAATGCACTCTTCCTCAGGGCAGGATTGGAGTGCCATATGTGCATGATGATTGTCCCCGTTAACCAGACTGATTTGAAGGGCCTTCAGGTTTACTTAGTTGGGTTGGGGGCGGGGTTGGGGGCTGCTGTGCATCATGTACACAAGCTAGAGCCAAGGAAGAGCCAGCACACTCTTGTTAAAAGTTTTGGGTCAGGCACAATAGATGTCCGTGGACCTCACTGCGAACTGAACTGATGTGTGAGTTCTGTCCGACACTTTTCTAAGAAACTGGAAACTCTTTGTATCAAACTACAAGGTCTATCATTATTTCTATCAATAGACAAGATGTTTCAATTCTCTCCTGTTACATTTTTATACCAATGTTGTTGTAGAAAAAATAGCATATCACCAAGTTTTAAGTTGGCAGTGGTCAGCTCCCTGTAACTCTTGCTTTGTAGTTACCCTGTAACGGTAGGGCATACGTTCTCTCTGAGCCTTCTTTATCTTGATTTATCTGTATTAACTGGCATTACTAACCTTTTTTTGTTTGTTCATTTAAATCATACACAATGCTCATGGATTTGTAAAGAATTATTGGTCTTTAGCTGTTTATTGGTGGGCTATGCCTGTAGTGCATTGAAGAGCTTTAAATACAGTAGGTATGACACTTTCTGGCGTTCCGACCTTTATTTATGTGTTTGACTTTGCCGAAACAATCATTAGCATTTACATAACACAGCATGAAGGATTGATTTCTGCACCATGCTTGATTGCTACTCATCTCATGGCACACAGGCTGACTTTATGGATGTTCATCAGTTTTATTTTTGGATCTCTGTCTGCACAGTCGGAGGAGCTGAAGAGGGTTGTGCTTTTACCCACTTAGCGATGTACAGACATCCTGTGACAGCAGCGTATACAGATTTCTTTTTGCCCTCAAGCTCTCAATCTGACTCTCATTCTGTCGCTAACTCTCTCCCCTAAATCCTTTTCAGCAGAGCGATCCAATGCCCTCTGAGCCATGTAAGTATCTGCAGGACATTCACATATTCGAGAAGCAGAGAAACAGAGAGGACAGTGTTTTACATTCAGCTGCCATTAGTTCACCACAATATACTGAAGGAATCTTTTGCTGACTCTCACAACCACAAATAATAACAATTTTTTATCACTGATTGTCTTCCAGTTTACTCTCTACATTATTATGCTAATCACAGCTCGGTAGACCTGAAGCAATTTAGGTCCCTACTCACAAAGAAGTAAGAGACTCATGAGCCCCCCCCCCCAACATCACCCCAATATCTCCCCTGCTGATCTTTAAATGCTTCTGATTTATTTTTGGCAAGTTACTTGTTGAGTTATTTTGGCATACTTCATACAAAATTCCTTCTTGTTTTTTTATATGCCATATTATTATTTCATTATTTCTCTCTCTGTTCCTGTTCTCAATGTCCACCCAGACAATTAGACTCAGGAAATGTCTTGATTTTTATCTTTGTATTGGTAATGGCTCTACTGTACTCACCTTCAGTTTGACTTGTTTTTTTTTCCAAATTATTGCAACCCCAACACTTCAGAAACCACAAATGTTGTCTATGAACTGCAAACCCATGACAGTCCTTCACAGATTAAGCAGATTAAATTTTCTTGTTCTTGCTGACTGACCATTCCAGGCGCGACCATATTTAGTAGTGGAAAGACAGACACTGATCAAATTCTCAGCCTGGTTACCTGAATTTCTGAGACCTGAATTTGTAACCAAAGGAACAATTAGCAATTCTTATCTAAAAAAATAAATAAAGTGATTGTCAAGCAAGATTGACTTTCAGATTTTCATCTGATCAAGAAATAGACATCTTCATATCCGTATTGTATACGGTCAAAGTTGTAACAACGAAAATATGGTGTGTCTTTTTGACACATTTGAATGATTACTTCTCAGTACAGCTGTAATCTGTTGTTTTTGAGATGCATTTATTCGAGTCATATTCATGCTTTAACTTTTCACACAGTTAGGAGTCTCTTGTCTTTGATATCTCTGAAATAACACAGATAAAAAGGTCAAAGTAAGGCACTGCCCACCAAAAAAGTTATTATGGTTTGTCTCGAAGAATAAAACATTATCAAAAATATATTACAATCTTGAAAATAAATAAATATCAACTCCTATGGCCCAGCCTTAGTGGTCAATACTCTATCAAGACAAATAACTTTCTTTCCCTCCATGAGAAAATTTAGTGTTACATTACATGATGTAACTATGTCAGTAAATTTAATAGCATGTCAACTCATAACTCAGAATACACGATTAAATATCATTCATTTTAAAAAAAGCTATCATAATTATTTATATAATATTTTAGGCAAGCATGATTTTACCATTACAGATTTCTCCCATCTACTCCTTATGCCATGTTATAAGAGAACTTTAAAAAAGTGTAACGTTTAAATTGTGATAATGTTGCTTCTTTAACTTTTAGTTAAAAACACATGTAACAAAAAGATGTGATGAAGTAGATGCACGCAGGTCACTTTGAAATGTAATTGCAATCGTCATTTCATTTCTGTCGCAGGGAGGATCACAGTCTCACACGCTGACATCACAGTAGGTTGTCGTTACTGAGCATTGTGTTGTCAGGAGGACTAAGCGATCACTCACAGTGTGAGGATCGTTGGGGAGTGAAGTGAATGATCTGACTGGTCACCACTGCTGCTGCTGCGGCGGTGAGCAACTCCACAAGGCTGTGGTGCATGAGACACAGGGACATTCCCCTGATGTGATGCACCATGGGATGTGATGGAGGCATTGGAGTCTAAAGGCCCAGAGGGATAGGTAAAAACCATGCCAGCTGTGAAGGAGGTGAGAGAGGGAGTAGACATGAGGACGGGTGTATGAAGTGACTCCGAATCATAGGTAGCAGCGGATAATGTCAAAGGCTTGGTGGGGATGGTTATCTTTGGTTTAGGCTTCTCCATCTTTGCTGGCAGTTTTCTTGAGGGTTCAGGTGTTCTGCAATGCTCAGGTTCAATCTTTATGTCTTCTACAGTCAAAAGTGATTGATTCTGTTCGGGATCTGAGTCAGAGTCCTCAATTTTACAAATAGGACGATGGGCCTCCAGGATGAGCTCAAGTTTATCTTTCTCTTTTTGTAACTCTGCTATTTCCTTTTGTAAACGTGACTTTTCATCCTCCAGCTGGTCAGTCTCCTGCATCAAGAGAAAAAACAAATGGGGTAATTATCAATGCTTGATTTAGACTAGTGCCCTGCTTTCAGCATTTGTTTCAATGTTCACTCACATTTTGCAGAGAATCTGTCAGCTCCCGCCGGCGATTGCGACATTTTGCTGCTGCCAGTTTATTCCGCTCTCTTCTTACTCTCCGTCTCTCCAGCTCTTCTTGAGAAAGCTTTAAGATGATGAAGAATTGGAAGAAGACGATTAGATACAATAGAAGTGTCTTTCAAACATTCGTAAAATTTAAAGTTTATCATTGATGGTGGACTTTAAGTACATTTACTCCACTACCATACTGCAAAAAAATGAGCTTTCTGTTCTTACTTTACTTATTTTCTATTCAAGGAACTTTGTGGTTTTACTGCACTACAATCCAGATTGAGATATTGTGCTTTGTACAGTATTTGTCTGACCACTGTACAGTGTAGTTACTTTGTAGATTACAATTTTCCTTCCTGCTCAGTGAAAATTACATATCTCCAGAGGAGACTAGTATTTTCTTATTTTTCCAAAAAACTAAAGAATTACATTTTTATTCATGAATTTAGAGCAGTTAACTGCCAAGAGATACTTGATTCTCAGGGCAGTGACGGTCTTTACAGGTAGAGATGATGTCATACATTCAACTACCAAGAAATATATCTAAACATATACATAAAATACCACATAACTCTCCATATTAATGCTGTATTAATGATAATTTAAAAAAAAAACACGCTATGATATTAAAAACTGACCGGGAATAATTTACTGTAAAAATTAATACTTGCTTTTGATACTTTTAGTACATTTTTCTTTTAATTCTTTGTAAGGAAAGTCAGGTTTGAATGAAGGGCTTTTACTTACATCATACTTTTACTGAAGTAAGAGTTCTGACTACATTATCGACCAATTCTTGTTAAACGTACAAGGTTAAACTTGCCTCTTTTAAACAGCTAATCCAGTCTGACACAGGAGAAATACTACCACCATGTGTGCACTGTGAGTCACCACTGCTGTGGTGGGAAGAAGGTTCGGAAATGTTAGAGCTTTTGTGCTCTTGTAACATTCTGACTTCAACTTGCACCATGCTGAATAATTGCTGTTGATCCAATATTTCCCGCCCTTTCAGGATGATGAGTCACTCTCAGAAGCAAGCAGTGACTCAGGTGTGAGTCATGGTACTGTGACTTGCCCCTCTGAGTCACATAACAGTCTACTTCCTGTACCATAAGACTACAACTCCAAGAGTACATCTGTGACAGGGGTGTGGTCCCATTGAGCAAAAAAATAAATAAAAAATACTAATGGAGTAATGGAGATTACAATTATTCTTTGATTTGTTGAATAGGCTCATGACGGCAATGGTTCTGTAATGTTCTGTATAAAAAGTTGCTCTGCTTTCAAAAGACGGATCTTTGAGGGACAATGTGTCACTGGTGATGATTTTTCTGAATCAATACTGACTCAAAGTTAATATCGTCATATCTACATAAACAGTCTACTTGCCTCTTACAAATCCAAAGTTCATTTTTAACTGTCTCAGAAAGTACAGAGGTTTTGAATAAAGATATCATAATATTAGACCACTTCTAAACTGACCTGTTTAGTGCACAACTCTTACGGAAACAGCAATGATGCATCACTGAGCACAACAGGAAATTGACACACTTGTTACATAGGCTTGATTGAGCCATTACCCACACGCTTATACTTGTAAATCACAAGCTATTATCATATATCAGTACAAAGATGACTTTTCCTCTCAGGTTGATCACAATTAATTTCTAAGTGGGTGATACACTACTTTTTAGAAATGATTTTATTTTCTTTTTCTTACATGTTCTTCGTTCCTGCGCCTTGTTGAAGTTGTAGTGTTGGCAGCTGCCCTGATGACCCCTGGTCTGTGATAATGGGAATGGGGATGGGAATGTGATGGACCCTGAGGCTGTGCCCTTGAATGGGATGGATAAGAAGGCACTGGGGACTGCGAGGGACCTGATGGATGCATGAGGGAAGGCTGGACCAGCCACTGGAGGTCTTGGTTAGTTGTGATCGCATTTAGGCTTGGGACAAAGTGGCTGCTACTGGCCATGAGAAATTTCTGTAAATACACAATCAACGGCAATAAACATTATATTTATCATAACCGATGTTGGTTGATTTTTATCATTATAATCAGATAATTTAAGATCACAATCTTTAGATTACCATCAATATATTCTGATTTTTCATCTCATTATTGACCCCCCCCAAAACTAAATGATCTCCATGGAAAAGATGTAACATACTCAGTTATGAATTATGACAGGGAGGTAATAGCATAGGTTAAGAAACATATAATAACTGAATGAAATGTTGAATGACATACTCTTATCTTTGACGGAGGGGTCAGTGGGAGCGAGTTAACTGTTAATATGATAGTTAATCACAAAGTAGAACATTACAGGGAAGCCAGACTACTTAATTCCCAGGAATAGAAACTTTCACTGGCAGTTCACATGTTACCTTAGATATTTAGCCATCTAAACAGGGACTTTTAGCAGCGAGCCAGCTCTGTTTAGGTACACCTACCTGCTCCGGTGAAGTTAAGGTGCCTGTTGTTTCCAGGGAAACTGGGTTTGTTCCGGGGGTGCTCCCTGTATACCCGGGGTTCCCTCTTCCCTGACCTCCTGAGTTACGATGCATCATTCCTGTTTAAATAACAATGAAAATTAGTTCCAGTCGGAGTTTATGGCCGGCAGATCCGATGAAGAAGAAACTTTCAAAATGATCATCTTATGCTCGTTCAAACTTAGGGTAAACCCACCTTGCTGGGGCAACCTGGTAGAGTCCAAGCGAGTGCGTCTACAAGGGGGAACAAGGAAGCAAATAACGTTTCAATTTTTTTCAAATCTCCCGAAAATGTCAAAAACGTGCCCTCAGTACATCTCATAATCCTGAGTCATAGATCTAGAGGCCAAAATCTGGGAATAATTGCAAGGTTGTAAACTCTTAAAGCGGTCGTATAGTTTTGCCACGCCCCTATGTAGTTACGGGAAATACTGTTGTCTGGAATTGCTCACGATAAACAGCACGTGACATAACGTCATTTACCAAATATGGTGAGTTTCCTCTGCACTATGGAACTGGGATACCTAAAAGAAAACTTCTTTCATTTCATAGGAGGATACTCTTACAGCGGTTGTGTCGATGTTATGCATTGTCCTTAGCCCTGTAACAGTATTCTGTTTAAGGAGTTCAAAAGCAAGAGGTTAATAATAGTGTGGTGTTGATATTTAGATGTAGTAGCGGAGAGAAAAAAAGATAATACATCATTTTTCTGAAAAGGTTGAAAGGACAGTTTCCCTTTTTGAGTGGAAATTACATAAAAAACACAACGTTGTGCCAATTTCCCCAGTTGACAGCACATAGATCAACAATGTATACACTTTGTATCAACAAATGTTTGCATTAAGAAGTATGTTTGTGGAATAATTAACCACTCCATGGAAGTAAAATTGCCAATTCCAAATGGAAAATTCTAAATCACACAGGAATTTAGCGAAATCCAATTGTATTCAAACAATACTGGTCATAGAAAACAAACACAATTCAAATGCAAAAGAAGAGAAAAAAAAATACAATGCAGAGAAAGCTATGTCACAACCAGTGTAAAGTGTAATTCAATTCCAAAGTATTTCATAACTCAATACACAATATATTTACATTCAAAAATTTTATATTCTCAGTGTAAATTTCTCAGTGTATTTCGTCAGTGTAGAACTGGTGACTACTCTTCACATAATTAAGTATTGATGGTAATCTGATGCTGCTCCATATCCTGTAAAAAAAGTGGAAGGTAACTATAATCATTTTTTCATGACAAGTAAAAAGGGTAATACATTATTTTGCTGGAGTTAATGATGCCCGTATTGACAACATGACATCAACCAAATATTCAAGTATCTTTTTGTCACATCAATTTCAGAACTGCAATGATGTTACAGCCAATGTAATCCCAAAAATATATTACACAACAAATTTATTGTTGAATTCATTAATACTTGAAAATAGATCCAGTTTTGTTTGAATTGATTCACTCACTGGCTTTCCCTGAATTACCATTTAGGAAATGATGTCCATTCTGGACGATTCAAATGATAAGAAATAAACAGTGGAAAGTGGGGAAAATTCACTAAGTGGAGGCTTTGGCCATACACTCTCCTTTCATTAACCACATTAGCGTGCACACATGCCTGTGGAGATGAATCAGTAAATTGGCACAAAGTTGCTCAGTCATTGTACCAACAATATAAAAAGGATTTTATTTTGGCAGAATACATAGGCACCTTTAAAGATAAAAAAAAAAAAAAAAAACATGATAAAGACATAGTAAGCTTAGACTGTCACAGCAGCTGCTGACCTTGCAGTCCCAAAGGACAGAGTTCCCGGCATGGGCTGATTTCTCTAAGCTGCTGACTGCTGCACAAATGTCTCATGTTTCTCCCAATACTGGTCCGTATTGAGGATTAAGATGATGTTTTCTCCAAATTAACCGTGGATACAGTTACTAACAAAAATATATGTTGAGGGAAAAGAAAAGAAAATGAATAAAGCCAATACAGTTTCATTCGTCTCATGGGTGTTGTTCATTGATCCATGATTCCTTAGTATTACAATTTTTCAACTTCACACTCGTTATGCGGAGGACACAATACAGAAAGTCTCTTTTTAAAGTATATTATATGAGAGCAATGTGGGGTAAAAGTGAGAATCAGATGACAAAAGCTTCAGCAATGTAATGATGACACACGTTGTACGTGTCTATTTGTGACACGCTGTGACATGTTAGCCCCCCCCCATGCTTATTAGAGCTCCCGAATTTCTCCGATGGAGATCAATAAAGTATTATCTTATTGATTCACTGTGGCCTTTATGATGATATGTTATTTAAAATTGTAAGGCAAAAGTAAGTAACTCAATTGAGAAAGGATTAAAAAAATAGAAAGGAGTAAAATACATGGAAACAATAAACCTTAAAAGAGTTTCAGGTTGACAAAAACTTTTTGTAGAAGTCAGTTGGTTACTGGATATTGTGTTTGCTTATGTTAAAGATCATCCTGAACACTTTCCCTCCAAAAGTTAATTTTTCCTGCGTGTTCGAAAGAAGTCAAGATTCCATTACAATATACTCACCCAAAGAATCTCCACATGTACTCAGATTACTCATCCACAGCCACCCACACACATCCCACTCACGTTCCCACACACAAGCGCTTCATCCAGGCATATTCTTATGGCACATTTGTTAAAATTTTATTTAAATTCAAGTCCACTCCTTGATTTTTCATGCTACTCAGTGATGGGTAAACACATGATACACAACTGTGGTTCTACAGTGTTGTATTGAATTCAGGCTTGTTTCTATGAGTTGGACAAAGATTTTTATTGATCAGGATTATTGCTGATCTCAGTATTGATGTTAATATGATATTAATGTGGTATTAATGGTCTTTTTCTTAAAAAAAAACAAAACACACACATCCTTAAAAACGGTCAGAGCAAATGTGTCCAATGACAAATCCATACCAGTTGTGCTCGTTGTTTTCTCCACATCTTAATGACCCGGTAAACCAGTCCAAATGAGAACAGTCTAAACCTATGAACAGGAAAATATATGACTTTGCCAAGTGAGAACTGTCAAATGAACCAGCGTCTAAAAGGGGAACTGAATCTGAGTCAAAATCCTTGGTTACATTCGCCTTTCGGCTGTCATCTGTATTTCAAAGAACGCTCACAGTTCTGAGTAAAACTTTACACGCCAGTGCGTAAAAAAAGGGGGGGGGGGGCACTGATAGTTTCGGGGAACCCTCGCAATGTGAAAGGGGAAGCTGGGATGTCACAAACGTGAATCACACTGAGAACTGCGGAGATAAATCCCCTGTATCTGTCAGAAGACATGGTCTACTTGCTGCCCAGATTGTATTAACTAAGTGGTACTCTGGGGGGGAAACGACATTTTGCCAAACCCGAGGGGAAATAGACGGAAAAGTAATAATCACAAAAGGGAAGCACTATTATCTGTGACCCCGAGTGTGTTTAGTGCCACGCAGGCAGTAAGAAGTCCACCAACCGCAGGCGATGGGAGGGCTCAGCCGAGCGGTCCGATAGCCACGTAGCTAGCTATCAACGTTAGCAGTGTGGGTAAGTAAGTGCTTAATGTTTACTTCATAACACCATTAAGCAGCTTGCCCCCTTTCTCGCAGTGTAAATATTCAGACAAAAGCTGCTGATTTAGTTTGTGGGAGCCGTCTCAATACAGCCGATTGTCTCTTGAAGGAATTGTGTTGTTAATTTCTGCGTATTGGTAGCTAGCAACTGCAGAGGCTGTAAATGCTGAATAAGTTTATACGTAGTTAAGGTTAGCAGAGTAGTTACCATTACATAGTTTACTTTTTGACAAATGTGCTGTTTTGGGCTTTTTCAACTGCGAAACCAATAAATGATTTAGCCTTGGAAGACCATCTCAGCGCACCATTTAATTTTGCATTAAATATGTCATTTAATGTGTTTTTTATCTTTTAAGCTAACGTAAGTGAACGTTACAATGGACTTGCCTCATCATGGATACAGAGCAAGTAAGAAAAAATATTGCAATGTGATCGTACAGCAACCTTTTGCAAAATGTCCTTGTATATGATTTTTTTTAATTGAGCTACAAAAAAGGGAGTGAGAAAGAACTCAGCTGGTACTACATCTGACAGCCATTCTAAGTTGCCTTTTTAGAAAGTACAGCGTGCACAAGCTAATGTACTAAGCAGGTTAATCCCATAAAAATTTACCGACCTAATAATTTCAATTTCATCCGGTACCTGTGCACTTCGGGTGGCCTGAACATTAGATGATAATAATAATAATATTTCTACATCTGTAGATGTAACTCATTGTGTGAGGAAAATTCTGTAACATTTGAGCAACGACAAACTTGACCAGATATTTTGCGCTTCAGATTTTCAATAAATGTAAAACATCAAGTAAAAATATGAATTGGAAAGGCTGTCCCATCAAGAAGGAGAGTATAAGCATCCTTTCACCTTCTATTTTGACATTTTTTGGGGTCCACTAAGAAAATACGTTTTAAGAGGGGGTTAACTGGCATTTTGATTATTGTAATTCAGTTCTCAATGGTAAATTTCAATGTAATATTTAACACTGCAATGTTTTGTCTATGTCTCACAAGGGCTTTTGGAACATGGTGATTGATGTTTACTGAGTTTTTTTGAGTAGGCCTGAGCATTTTTTGTTAATGCTGAATGTGTGAAGATATTAGGTATATTCCAGGTAACTTCTGAGGATACTGAAATAGTTGTGGTTTTCATTCAATCTGGATTCAAAGGTCTCACAATCACCTCCAATTTTTCTCCAGCCAAGCCAAGAGCTCGTGCAGCTCCTGTTGGTGCTGAATCACTGCTGTTTGAGGATACCAGCTCATCTGCACCAACAATGAACAGTCAGCCATACTACACCCCGGGATACAATATGCCAGTAGCCTCGAATGACATGCAAGGAGGCGATGGGGTGAACAACTTGTTTACAGATCCCATGGCTAACGCTGCAATGATGTACGGCTCATCTTTAGCTAACCAAGGAAAAGATATGGTGAACAAAGAGGTGAGTTTCATTTGGTTCTCCTATGTTGAGTGAGCGGTTAATCCAGAAACTCATACCAAAGGTCTGCAGTTGCTGTTTGGCAGCACTTCATTTTTGCTGCAAAAAAGTTTCTCGGGTGTGGTAGTACAAGCAAGCAAAGCTCTTTGATCTGAAGTTTGAACGCAAACTTGGGAAATAAAAAAACAAAACAAAACTAGACTTTCTGTTATTCTACATTGTTCTTTGCCTGGATATTAGCATAATCCAGTGCTTTTCTTAATTTGAATGTGCCACCCCTCCCCTCATCACCGCCCTCCTTACTTGTTACCTTATTTATGAGAAACTGCGTTGACAGTCTGTTTGCAACTCGAATGACCTTAATATTATTACATTGGAACTTCCCCTATCCAAGGTGTTCCCTGGCTAGTTGGGCTATAAAATCTCTCCATCACATACTGAGGCTTTCCTCGGGCCTTCTGCCAGTTTTACATTCCCAGAACACCACCAGTGGGAGCTGCCCTGCAGGACTCCTAATCAGATACCCAAATACTACACTGAAAAAGCGAAAACTCACCTATGAGGTGGGTCAGAACAGCATAGTCTATCATATCATTAAGACATAATCTTAAGCACAGACAGTAACAGTGTATCATGGGTTCTTTATCTTTATTGAAAGGTCAATTTAAATGCAATTGAAGGGGTAAAATATCTCTGGAAAATAGATGGAAACTGTTTCTGTACTAGTTGCTTCTGTAAAACCTTAAAGTGAAATAAAGAGACATAGAAAAAAAACAGACTTGTAGGATAGGAGTTCTCTCCTAATAAGCACAGAAGTTGGAAGATTCCTGATGAAGTGTTACATGATGCACCTTGTGCTTGAGGATTTATTGAAGGTATGAGAATATGGTGTATTCTTGGGAAGTTAGGAAGTTTTAGAAAGGTTTGGATTTTATTTAGTTCAAAAGACTTAAACAGTTCAAGATAGTATTCTGGCCCTATTCTCAAGTAGGAAAGCCATATTAAACTAACATTAACTCTTAATGTTAAATTGACCTAAAATATTTATTTCCATTGCTTTTCATAGCTATAATCATATCTCGTCTGTGCAGACTAGCTGCCTATTGAGTGCTTTTACACACTCCAATCTCAAGGGATACGCATATTAACAGAGGTTCTGGTTGCATGCCAACTATGGTTACAATTTTGCAGTTAGTCTGGCAAAACCAGCTAAGAAGAGGCAGATTCAGCAATAAGGGTCTCCCTCTGTTGTTTTGCAATGTTCAAATGTCCTTGTTAGTTCTTTCTTGTTTGCTCCACTGTCTATCAGCAATAACGGTTTGGTTGCTCTCTAACAGCTTCACATTCCATTATTTTCCAATTCAGCTTATTTTTATAATTTTTATATATTTTTATTCAGCTACATTTGTCCTAAATAACTTTTGGCGATTTCTCCACAGATATTGCAAACACTTTTAACTCACCTGAGTTAGGTTGGGTGCACATTGTTCTCCTTACATACTTTTTATTTCGTAACAAAAGATGAATGAAGTATCTCAGCAAGATAGGGTTAGGTATATAGCTCCTATTGCTCATCCATATGAAATCTGAAGTGTTTGGCTATTTAGGATTTCCCACTGTCTGAGATAAGAAGTAACTAAATAAGGATATTCATGGACAGGAATATGGAACTATATCTGCTGAAGTAAGCTTCTTTGGTCACTAACAGTTTCTGTACACTAATGGCAAATTAAGAATAAAGTTGGTAACAACCTCATTGTCACTCATGGCTTAGGGAAATGTAACCTTTGACTTGGAGCTGATGACTCATTCTAACTGCTTCACACAGTTGCCATGAAGCACTGAAACTTTGTTGTTTTTGTCCTTTAAGTTGTTACCTTTAAGTAAATTTGCTTTTGCACGATTGGCAACTGATACACAGTCAGTATAAAGTACATATTCTAGGCTGCAAGCCAGAGTTATCAACATCTCTTGGGGGAGACATGGCCTAATCTAAAAATGACTGACTCAGCTTTCCTTTTTTTGTTTTTGGCAGTCTTGCGCTCCTCATCTGTTAAGTTAATGTTTGCTGTTCCTTTGCCTTACAGATCAGCAGATTCATGTCCGTGAACAAGCTGAAATATTTCTTTGCTGTCGACACCAGATATGTCATGAAGAAACTTATGATCCTCATGTTCCCATATACACATCAGGTAATCAGAGTATTTCAGCTTGTCAGGCATTTTCCAGTTCTACCAAGCAGGGATAACACTAAACATTTCAGTAGTTTAAAACACGTGTGATACATTTATTTGGTATCGTATTTTCAAGCAGTTATCAAATTCATATCACACAAAAAGATTATCAGTCATTTGGTCATTACTTAAGCCAGTGTCAGGACTTGCAGATGTAAGAGCATGCTAAGCTGTGTTGATTCCCACGGTCTTTAACTTATTTAGAATGTAAATTCCACTCCAAACATTCTGTGCCCTGATAATACAAAAACTACAGTGTACAAGCTCTCCTTGGAAGAGCTGGGTCACATTGTAATTACATCATATTGGCAGTGCTAGTTTAACCAGTATGCACTGTCACTTAACTGTTTACCCAAGGAGTTTTTGCAGTGGAATTTGATCTCCATGTCAATTTAATGAAAATGAAAATTGAACATTAACTTCATAAAGGTGTTTGGTGCTGAAATTCCTGTCTGTGATTTCTGATATTGTCTGAATCTAGGAATGCATGTCAGTGAACCTCACTTTTGACCGAAGCAGCCTGTTACATTTCATCCACCCTACCTCTCACAGATAATCATTATGCTATGAATGATGCTTTGAGCCATGATAATGTGTCTCTGAATGAATATAGTCCAAATTGTTATTGTAGTTTTGAACCACTTTAGCTTAAAAGCATTTGTTTTCTAGCTGGTGGTTCTATAGCTGGTGCTTTCCAATTGTGTCTTATTCTTAAAGTATCTTCAGTGACAGACGTGCTGGCCAAGTCCTACAGACAGTCAAGTTTAAAAAAAATTAGATAGTCAGTTTTGTTCTTGAACTAGAATTCGATAACCACAATAAATGTACAGAATATAGCTAGACAAATGTAATGACTGCTTCTAACTTTTGAATCTAAAAAAATCCCTCTCAATTTAAATTTAATTGCTAAATTGTCTACCTAATTAGTCTACATTAAATCTTATTCTACATAATGGATAAGCTCTTGCTTTGGTTACCTAAAATTGTACCCAAGCTTATCAAATCTTACTTTCCTTTAAAAACAAGTCTTTCATTTGATTGTTTAATGTAGTTGCCGTCTATAATCGAAAAGTAGGGGAGGAAACAGGGTTTGTGATTTCTGTTTGTTTAGTTTTTTTATTACAGCTGTTGTGATTTTAAAACTGCCAATGTATGAAAACACCTTGAATGTAATGTGATAGAATGAGTCAATTATGCAATCACCTAAATCCATCTTTGCTTCTGTTTCACGAGTCTCTGACATATACAATAGGAAACTGTCTTGGATCAATTCCGTCAAGTGCTGGTTTTATCATAACCAGAAAAATTCCAAGCTTATATTCTGAAGAAGTAGTTTATCTGTTTGGTAGGATTGGGAAGTTCGCTACCATCGGGACACTCCTCTGCCTCCCAGACAGGATGTGAATGCACCTGATCTTTACATACCAAGTAAGCAGAACTCATTTTGAGATTTTTTTTTTTTAGAAATATAACTCTGAAAGTGCAATGTTAGATTACGTGGATCACAAATTAAATACTTTTGTTTTATAGCAATGGCTTTCATTACCTACATTTTACTAGCCGGAATGGCCCTTGGCATTCAGAAACGGTGAGAGATAACAGCCTCATCTAGATGTGTTGTAGCTCACAGTGAATGACTTTGTGTACTTTGAGTTAAATGAGGGTTTTTTTTTTCCCCCTGTGTGTGAGAGCAGGTTCAGTCCAGAGGTACTTGGACTGTGTGCTAGCACTGCCCTCGTGTGGATCATTATAGAAGTTTTAGTGATGTTGCTGAGTTTGTACCTACTGACGGTACACAGTGATCTGTCTACTTTTGACCTCATCGCATACAGTGGATATAAATACGTTGGGTAAGTATTACATTAATTCTTCATTAAGCATCACTTTTTTTAACTTAAGACCAAATGAACTGAAATTCAATATGGTGTAAACCTAAACTCAGAAGGCCTTTTATGATCTAAATCATACATTTTCCACAATTACTAATTTGTTGGAAATCAAACTTGAAATCATTAATGAACCACTATACAATCAACAAAATAATTACCAATGTAATCCTAATATCAAACAAAGTGTCAAATAACTTGAAATTATATTTCTGTGTCCTGAAGCCCCTCACAAATATGTAAAGCTTTAAGACTTTCAGTTTCGTGGTATAAAAATGTACTTTTAATGACACAATACTTAATATGAATTGACACATTGGCCAGGATTGGCTGAAAAACCTTCAGATTAAACAAAATTAAGCTCTTAGACGAACAAATTAAGCTACAGATACACTTATCCTGTTCGAGTTCATCATCATGTAGGAACTGCAGTTAATATTGCAGTATATTTTTGTGCCATCTAATATTTTGTTAACTAATTACTGCATTGATATGGTGACTTTTTCCTAAAGGATGATCTTCACGGTGCTCTGTGGCTTGCTGTTTGGCAGTGATGGTTATTATGTGGCCTTTGCTTGGTCATCCTTTGCCCTTATGTTCTTCATTGTAAGTATTTTAATCTTATAATCAACAAATAATTTGTAATGAATGCATCAATGATACTGTAGTGAAATTTTTTTTAGAGACCATAAAATAATTCTTGGCTTGTATATGGTAATTCTTATCTTGTGTGTTGTGTCAAGTCAGATAGACAAATGTTAATTTTGGTGATAAATGAATCTTAATTTGGGTGATAAATGTGAGGGTACGATCTCAAAATCTGATAGATAAAGATCAAAGAAAAGATGGCTAGTATAAAAATAGACTGTTCACCTAATGATGCTCTTGTATAATACTTTAGATTTTATATATATATATATATATATGATAGCATTATGGCCTGTATTTTTCAAAAATAATTTCCATGTTGGCATTTTCATTCGGAGTTGTTCAAATCATCCTCAACATCAAAATAAAAGAGGGTAATTTCTACAGGTTCGGTCTCTGAAAATGAAGATCCTCCCTTCACTGTCATCAGACTCAATGGCAACAGGATCGAGTGCAAGACCCCAACTCCGCTTTTACATCACTGTGGCAACGGCCATCTTTCAGCCAATCATTATATACTGGTTAACGTTTCACTTGGTCAGGTGACCATGAGGCAGTAAACGGCCTCAAGTCCAGGGGACCTGGAGCCCCCCAAAATGTGTTTGAGTGTTGCGATTTGTGCACCTGCTTTTTATATGTGCATTTGTCAGTAAACTCAAGATATATATATATATATATATATATATATATATATCTTTATATATATCTTTATATGTATGTATATATATATATATATGTGTGTATATATATATATATATATATATATATATATATATATATAACAGTGTTGTGCTGTAGGGTGTTTCCAGCCCATCAGACAGACATTGGAAAACATTAAGATTCACCAGAACATATGGAAACATATTTTCTTCAATTAATGAAAAGCAATCCAGACAACTGCTTATTCTCTGCCAATTAAGATTGAAGACAAGGGCTTTCATTGTAAGATCTGTTCGGTCAAAACTCGGATTCAGTTCAAGTTTCATTTTTATAAAATGGTCCTTGGACCATTTTCCATTACTTGCGCTGCATAACTGCAGATGAAAGACAGCACCATGAAAAGACAGCATACATGACCCATACATTTTCTCCAGTATGGTAATGTTGCTGTATAATTTTTTTTTTGTGTGATTCCTGGATTTTATTTATCTAAACGTGTCAAAGCATGATAATGTTTGGATTTTTTTTGTAGAGAAAAAATAAATATATTAAGCTTTGTGTATTCAATCTTACTTTCGTATCTTCAGTTTTTTTGCCAAGTTCATTACTTATTTCAGTACAGCATTCATCGTGAATATTCAGTCCATCAACAGTGATTCGACATTGTTAAATAACCATTCTCAGATATGTGATGTGAGTTATACTGTTGCTGTGGAGACACTCTTTGGATTACATTCTAGGGAACTATATTTTAACGTAACACTTACAGCAAAGGTCTCCTTTGTAAACTGACAGTTGTCTCAATAATATACTGAGAACCCTGTCAATAAGTCAGCTGGACTCAACGACGAGGCGCCTCACTTCTCTGATCAATCTGACTGCCGCCTCACTGACGGGCCGGTCGCTCGGGAGCGCCCCCCGCGAACGCGCACTCTGCGAAGCGTCTTTTACGTTTCCATGGCAACCTCAGACAGCAACACAACATGAAGAGAGGAGTCTCCGATTCCTGCTGCACATTCACCTTTATTTGTGTGTCACACACTTTATGAAATCCTCGATTTTTTTTTTTCAAGTACTTTTTCAAATTGTTTCCCGGCTGCTCTGGTGAGTGAACGTCATCTTCGCCCCGTAGACGAGACCCTGTTTGCCATTGTGTTACCTGTGAGAGGAAAAGGCGGCTTTTTGAGAAGGTGAAACTTTATATTACGCCGCCATTTGCCCCTTGAACAACTTTGTAGAACAATGTGGCATCAAACCATGCTATTGAGGCATTTACAGATATAAGGGGGCAGGGGGAGGGGGGTAACCCATCTACTGTAGGGGACATTTCCAACCTCGACTTTGTTAACCAAAGAGCCCTCACCTGCAATGTTTTATGCCTCTTAACGCTGAAGGAGGTCCGGTGAGAGTCCACGCATTCTGGACTTTGGAATTTTGGAGAGGATGCTGGTGCGAAGGGAAAACGATGGCTAACATTTAACTGCAGTGGTCTGAGACTTTCTGAGCCCGATTTGAACCAACTGTGTTCAATGTAAAACTAGACGGTGATCCTAAAATAGGTTCACTGTGAGCCAAAGAATACAAATGTGTGCTTTTCTTTCTATTACTTGTGAACATTTTAAGAGTAAATTTAAATACTTTAACATCAAAAACGGATACAGGTTTCTAATGTCGACAGCTAGACAGATCATTGTACATAATTTCAAACTTTCAGTAAATTAAATAAACAAGAAATTGCAAAAAAAACCAATAAGAACTTGCTTGAAAATCATAAAGAATTCAGTTGTAACATATAAAGAGCAAAGGGGGGAAAGCAAGGGAATTTTGAACTGAACATTTTGTAAAGGTCAGACTAGTGAAGCAAGGTCAAATTATTGCTTTGATATATCTGACATGCATTTTAATAGTCTAAATAGATGGCAATGTATTAACATGAAGAAAAGTGCCTGTGAACTTTTTCCATAACACCCAGCCTGACTGAAACTTAATTTTATTTCAAGCAGGGTCTAATATTAAGTGGAATTTTGTAAACTATATTGAGTTTTGGCACAAAGAAATCCACTAATCTCAGGTCTGAATGCAGGATTTTTCCATAACTAAAAAATCCTGCCTCACAGCAACATCTGTGTCTTGTGTTTTGGCAGAGGTGCAACTGAATGAGTGAAGTTTCCTGCTGGGAGTGAGATGGAGAACAGCTCTCATTCACTGCCGCCCTCGTCTCCATGTCCCAACACTTTTCTGGATTCTCTGCCTTTCTCCTCCTCACAGCAGCAGACCTGCTCAAATGTCAGCGTCTTCCTACCGCTGTCACCAGTTTCCTTCCCTCCATCCCCAACCTCACTTTCTCCAGCCACTGCAGAGTCCTTCCAGTCCTCCTGCCCTTTCTCTCACGACACGGCGTCTCAGTGCTTGAGCTCAACAGATGTCTCGGACCAAGATGACCTGACCTGCCTCAGCTGGTTGCACCAGAGGGGAAACCTGCTTCCACTGCAGCCTCTTCACAAAGTGACACTGCTACCTCATCAGCAGTGTTCTGTGCCTGACAAGCCTTATCTGCATGCCTCTTCGAAGCCTCCATACTCTTTCAGTAGCTTAATATTCATGGCAATAGAGGACTCACCCAACAAGAGACTGCCAGTAAAAGACATCTACGAATGGATAGTCAACAATTTCCCCTACTACAGGACAGCCACAGGCGGCTGGAGGAACTCAGTCCGACACAATTTGTCCCTGAGCAAGAGCTTTCGGCGCATTCAGAGGGACAAAGGCCAGGTGGGGACATTCCATGTTTGCACAGAGGTAGCAGTGAAGCAATCAAGACACCAAATTGATTTGAAACAGACTACCCTCTGTCTTCGAGTATCACCCCAGAATCCAGATGATTGTTAGATCAGCCTTAGGTTGAAGTAAAAGGGATGAAATTGCTGTTTATGTACTCTGGTACATGTTGTAGCTTTACATGGATCCGCACAGCTGCTGTTTTTAAAGTATTTTTATTTCCTTATTCCAGTCAGTGGGGAAGGGATCACTGTGGTGCGTGTGTCCAGAGTACCGCCAAGCTCTCCTGGAGGTGCTCAGGAAGACACACAGTTATCACAGTACCAACGACAATCTCATAAATAAGCCTACTCTGTGAGTAACATTCATTATCATCAATTCATAAATTCTAAACCATTATGTAATATATGTGTAGGGTATTAAAGAAAAGGCCGATCCCTCCTACCAGCTATGATGTTCCAAGTTGGAAATGAGTAAAGCAAGTGGTTGAGATTTGAACTAAGAAATACATTGATACACATTGACTACCATCTATCTGGGAGATTTATTGCTTTAAAAAAAAAAGATATGATAAATATGGTTTTGATATTTGAAATATTTGATAAAATGTGGACAAATTATATGTTTGACAAAGTAATGAAAATGTATTTTTAAACTACACTTTTTATCCAAATCAAAAACATCTCTTTTTATTTATATCATATATTTAGACATATTGCTGGGTCCTATGTCTTTTGGTATCATTTTTCAATTCCAAGCAGCCTGAGTGAAAAAGACATGCTGTTGAATAGCAGTCTAACAGTTGCCCTTAAAATATCAGCGGTTTAACATTCGTTTAATTAGTTTCCGTTAAATTATTCAACAAGCAGTTTTATGGTTTCACAGTTTTTAAGGAAAGTACAAGCACCCAAAGCTTTCCAATGACAGAATGAACAGCTTTTCATGCTTTTATACAGGCCTTAATTGAATGACAAAAGGAAGCAACTCTATTAAATATTCATATATTCATGTGATTTATATATTCAGCGAGCCAACTATGGCGTTCATGTTTGATGTCATTCCCTTTGTCTCTAAGTGTGTCTTTTTCTAAATAATTTTATATATTTGATAACCAACAACCACATTTTAAGTGCCTTATTTTCTTTCTACATTCAGGTTGGAGGGAGATGACTACGGCGTGCCTGCATTGTGTGACTCTTTGGAAATATCAGGTTAGTGACAAGGAATCTCACTGCAGGATTGTTTCAATTCACATGAAAAGTGACAATTAACCCAGTATGAATTTCTTACATTTCACATTCATGTATGTGTAACAGCTTTTTGTGACACTTTTATTACCTGTGGTCCTTTTCCTGCTCTGCAGCTTTCTCAGCATGCAACATTGTTTCTGTGTTTGTGTTTGTTGTCATAGCAATGACTGTCTATTCCCTTGGCAACCCAGCAATTGCCTTCTGTATGTCACATCACTTATATCTATTTTATAGTTCTTGTACTACATATTCGTTCGACCATGTTCACCAAGCATCCACTGTACAAATAGGGGTTATACAATATCAAGTTATTTAAGTGATTCTTTGAATAATTATCAGGCTCATATGCTATTTTTTCTTCTGTTGATGTTTCTCATCCAGATCCTCTCTCTCACACCCTACTGCTGTCCACACCTTCAACCCAAACACTGACCAATAACAATCCAACTTTTGCTGATCACCTGCCTTGCCCTTTGACCCCTGATCACGAGGAGCTTGTTACCATTGAGTCAGTTGAATACCCACAAGAGGAGGTCAGCGATGAGATGGACAAAGACCCATTATCAGATAGTGGCTACATTGAGTTACATTACTACCAGTCTAGCCAGTACCAGTATCTAGTGCTGCCGGGTGACACTGAGCTGGACTTGGAGACTGTGGAGATCCTTCAACTTGATGCGGAGGCACAAGAGGCAGCTGGATCACTGCTCGACTTAGCAGGTGGTGGATATTAATATCATCCCATTTTAAAAGTCAAAGCTGAGTCGTAGCTTCAACCCACTGCAAACATATACACGAACAGACAAACATCACTGCCGATTTTTGTCCTACAGTCCAATATGATGATGGATTGTTAATGGCAGTTAAGTCATCTACTTCTCCTGACACTTTGACACTGCCCTAAGGCGAATACATTGTTGTGTGGTTTTGTAAAAATATTGATAAATCTTTATGATGGATCGTCATTTCACATGTACTCAAGCACTTTCAATGCTGAAGGAGATAAGTTTTTCGACCAAGCGCTTCTGAATCTCCATCCATATAATAACTTGGACTTAGATTCATTAGTGTCAAAATACAACTTTATAATGCGGACACACATATGCTGAGAACTTCAAATTTAGACACAAGTATTACAGAGTTTTTTGCTGTGATTTTTCTCTTTATTCGGTCAAAGGTCATTCTCAGGGTGAAGGGTGCATTTCCAATTTGTGAAATGTGTTTGTCAAAATGAAGCTACAGTGTGCATTAAATTTTTCCAGAAAGTAGTATTTTGAGGAATTAATTGAGCATCACACTGAAAAACATTAAGTCAATGATACACCCATATCATGGGGCAGCCCCGAGGCCCAATAGTCAGCATCTCATAAAACAGTTCTTTTTTAGGGAAATATATTTTAAGCCAACATGAGATTAGTATTTCACTAATGACCTAACAGTTGTTAATTATGATTGTTCAAAATAATTGTATTTAAGTTATAATGCAATGGCAACAATTGCTTTTACCCTTAATGTATTTGAAGGCACTGAATTACATCAACTCCAGTACTTCCACTTTGAATGATGGTAACCAGCTTGACATCTGTGGTTCTTCTGTTGATCATGTTTGATCGAGTTCATGTTTTTGTTCAAAATGTGACACTAATTGTTTGCTGGATATTTGTTGTTTGTGATAATTTGACAACTGGAATATAATCTCATAAGATAAAATTTGTTCCAAAAGTTGTTCTTTGATTTTAGATTCCACAGTACTATAAGAAAAACACTGCCATTTCAGCCCTTAACATTTAAGGGTGCCATCAACTTGGCATTCGAATTTATCGTTCCTTGTTTCTAGTTTTGCTTTAACTTTTAATTTTGTACTATAACAAATAAAATCTTTCTCGGTGTGTTTGTGGACTGAGGATCCATTTAATTTCTCAAGGTTTTTAGTCAGACAAGTTGTAACTTAAATTCTGCTTTGTAATACAATTGTATTTTGGCAAAAAATATGTAAGCATTTCAATGTTTTAAGATACCAAAGGAATATTTCAAGGTGTCTTTATAAATACTCTCTGTTTTGTGCAATTAATTGCATAAATATTGCTTCAAGCATACAATTGAGTATTGGTTTTTACTTATGATAGATTTAGGGCCTTAATGGTTTGGGTACTTTGCCAGAAACAACCACCATACAAATCTGGGTAGAGCTTCCCTTTACATAGTATAAAAGGAAACATGTGAAGTTGCAGTTGCAGGATTTATTAGTGTTAAAGGATGCATAACTTTTGAAAAATAAAGGGAAAGTCAGGACTGGGGAAAACTGCAAAGTAAACCACATGTATCTAAAAAAAGTGTGCTGTTAAACGAAATTCAACAGACAAAACTTATAACTACTTTGGATGATTTACGGCTGTTTCAAGTTGCCCAGGTTGGTTTGTTAAACATTTTGTGTCAGTTACTATTATCAATACAGCAGTGAAATTTATTTATACCACATATTTATATGTGAGTGAGTGTATATATATATATATATATATATATATATATATATATATATATATATATATATATATATATATATATATATATATATATATATATATATATATATGTGTGTGTATATATGTGTGTGTGTATATATATATATGTTTTTTTTTTGTGTTTCTGTCTTT
>CAAKHD010000678.1:98509-113052 GCA_901007705.1 Fistularia tabacaria
AATTAAGTTTGTGGGCCTGAGTAAATATATATATATATATATATATATATATATATATATATATATATATATATATATATATATATATATATATATATATATATATATATATATAATATATATATATGTGTGTGTGTGTATATATATATATATATATATATATATATATATATATATATATATATATATATATATATATATATATCAATGTATGTACAATATGTATATATATGTTTGTGTGTGTATATATTTATATATCTTAGTGTAACAATGTTTTCGCCTAAAATCATAACTAGTCATTCGTAGTTTCACATGAGCCTATTTTGTTGTTCCATCATTCTATAAAATCTAGCTTTATTTGACTTGATGGAACCTAATAGAGGTGTGGCTAAAGATGAATCTAAGTGAGATTCTGGTTCTATTCAATCGTTTTCCATTTCCTGCTTTACGGGCACGTTGTAGGGACCGATAAAAAAAATAGATACAGATATTTGTTGGAAAAACAAAAGAAAGCCCTCATCTGCACCACATTGTCTGGTAGTTCCGTATTCGTAGCTCCCTTGAAGGACTACATTTCCAGTCTGTGGAAGAAGCTTTGGCTTTGTGGGTAACGAAGTTTCAAAGCATACTCGGAAACGATAGGTAAAAACACAGTGGAAACTATGTTTCCCATAAGGCAACACTCAGCGCAAAGGACGGAAGTTTGTGAAATGGAAAAAGTTGTCATGGTTGTTTTCATGCCACTGTAGAAAAAGTTACGTTTCAGAGTGTTTTCGACTCCCACGATTTTCTCTGGAGGCTGCTAGAAGAAACCAAAGGTAACACGACAACTTAAATCGTCAGCTTAGTCCGTGAAATAAATTTTATTTCAACTGATATTTTCCTCTAAACCGTGACAAAATGCCCAAATGTTGAGAGTACCACTCATGTTCTTCTAATAGCTGAAAATTGCTAATTGTTAGCTTTTTCGTATTTTTTTCAGCTTTTTTTATTGCTCCGTTAGCAAACTTGGCAGCACACAGTAACTGTTGGTTGTTTGGTAAAATCCTCGCCTGCTTGGCATTCAATTCCATGTCAAACATTGATTTTGCGGTCTGACCGTTTCGCCAACTGTGCCAACACACCTCAACGTTAAGGAGGCGAGTCGCGTTGGTAGGTAGAACGATTTTAGCTATTTCAAACTGGTAACGTAATATGGACCAATCCAGTGTGACCACTAATTCCAACTTTGTGGTGGATATCTAGAATTCAATTAATTTCATCTATTGGTTTAACACACTAACTGTGGAAAAATGCGCGGCATCCTTCTAAGTGCCACACCTTTGTCTTTTTTTTTGTTTTTTTGGGGGGCTAGCACAGACAACTAGCTTTGGCTAATACCTGTTGTAAATCGGAGCACCTCCTTGTCATACTCACGATGGGAAAGGACGTCCTCCTCACAGAGCAACCACAATGAAGCCCATTGAAAGAGCTCAAACGAGCAGTGTGTTGGAGAGCATGCTGAATTTTTGTGCTGGGGGCGAAGCAGCATGACACCCAAAAGAGCACCCCGAGGTCATAGTTCTACAGAGCCAGACATTGTGATCAGTGCACGTCTGATTTTTTTTTTTTTCAGTGCTACATCAAAATTGCATTTACCATGCATGTGCATTCAAAGCTTGAACAAATATCAGTCTGTAAATGATATTCCATGTTGGCTTGTGAGCGTCATCTGTTCAATCTATAAAGTTTCACATAATGCCTTAGGATAGCTCCTTGACCACTGTCAAATTTGGTGTCAACGAAATACAGTATATGTTAGAGGAATAAAATTAAAATTTTTACAAATATTGCAACAGAACACTTTTGGATAAGTAAAGTGAGATTAGAAAAAATTCACAGCATAAAATAAAAAAAAAAAGTTTTTCAAGAGAGTAAACAGACCTCTTTCATGTCCAGTAACTTGTAAAAAAATCCAACCCCTTATTCGGACATTAACTAAATCCCACAAATAAGATAATCTTGGGATGGTATTGGAAATTTTAATTCTACAAATCTATTGCTTTTTATGACACTATTGACAAAAATGAACAATTTATGTTGAAATGGCTTTTTGTCATGTAAGTAACTGATCCTGATCACATTCGCTGGCCAGCTCCTGACCAATGGCGGATGTCGATGCGCTGTGTCTAAGGGATAAAAGATCATGTGTGGTTAGCTTACAGGGTTACACAATTGCCCTTCAAGCTCAAAATTCCTCAAGAGTACTTGAATCGTGTTTATGTTATGAACTTCAAATCCCTACATATGTTTTTTTTCTTATTTTTCAGGGGGATTCTTTTTTTTGTTCGCAAGGTTACAGTCTTTGGCTCATAGTTGACCATTCCTGGACAATGGTGTCCTTATAAATCTTGATACTGAATAGATTTCTCCCTTTGTCTACTACTAGGTTTGTAGGCAACTACTAGGCTGCCTACTAACCAAGATTTCATAAATATCAATAAATTCATTGTCCAAATTAAATTCAGCCATGCTGAAAGTAAAAATAAGGTATCCCTTTTCACATTGCTGATTTTCAGCATCTGTAAAATAATTTGACCTCTAATTACTTATGCTTCCTCCAGTCATATATCCCTACAAACAAACTTAACCCATATGACATTTAACTGAGTTTTAGCATCACTTTCAGAGAGGTACACAATTGCAGTGTTATGTTCCATTATTGCTTTTACTGATACTACCACATCTACATTTCTTTTTTTTCTTATTTATACAGGCATCAGTACCTCTGAATAATGGGGAGTGAACCGGGTCCCGTTCAAATCGTCACAGTGTGTAAGGAGGACCACTCCTTTACGTTGGACACAGAGGCTTTGGCTCGTGTTCTGTTGGCCCCGGAAATCCGAGACAAGCATGTGGTAGTGCTGTCAGTGGCAGGAGCCTTCAGAAAGGGAAAGAGCTTCTTGCTTGATTTTATGCTCCGTTATATGCACAGAAAGGTTAGTTGCCTCATAACACAAACATATTTACTCTTGAAGAAGGAACAGTTTGCAGAATGTACAATTATTGGCAACACTGGCTAAAATGAGGTCTATAGTTAACAAATTTGAGACTTATTGATGGATTATTATGTTAATGAAGTACCGTTTCTACTTTATGAGAATGAGCGGGATTTTTCATCTTTTATGTCGTCTTCCATTGGGCCTGCTATTAGGTAACTGTCAACTCGTGATTTGATTTTGATGTGAACCAAAATTTTCTGCTTGATAGAGCCGTATAATAGAAAAGAATAAATGCGAAAACAAACAGAGATCACAAGTTTGATCTTTAACTTTCCACATCAGTAAATCCTTGCATCACCAACATGACAGTCAGGCCAAGCCAGAAAGGTAAAGTGAAACTGAGATCATTATTTCCACAGTCACATTAAGCCACAGTATAGTAGGGAGTCAGCACTGAAGAAATACTGTATGAGGCAGGATTCTATGACTACCGTACCTAAGTCTTGCATGAAAATCTTTCAGAAGCTTATGTCAATGTTTGGTTGTTCTTCAGGTATATAATAAGAACCTTTGTGACCCAGCCGCCAGCTACGCGGACTGTTACCAATTGTAGTTGGAGTGATCATTGGTCCAATGCACTCACATGCTTAATCTAAATCTATGGGACTAAACATCAAGAGTGAAATAGCTTTTTCCATTTTAGCTTGCATTAGAAGGTGAAGCAGCAAGCAAAAAAAAATTGTTCGCTGAAGACATTACTTGCTGTCCTAAATGTAAGCTATGAGGTAGCACCTGGACATTCTCCCTTACATTTGGAAGGGCAGGGCTAATGAAAGGGAGAGGCTATTTGGTTAATTTAGTTAATGCCACATAATCGTACATACTGGCCCTTAACTATTCAAATGTGGTTCACTGTGAATTGAGAGAAACGGTTCGTCAGGCACCAGCTAAAAGTAGCAGACAAATTTTACCATTACTGTTGAGCAGCTTTCTCAAACTGTCAGCTGTGTGGACTCTTCAGTGAGCCAATAGAGTCACTTCGTTTGCAAATTATTATGTAAAAGAAAATCTGAGGGTGACATTTCTCGTGAGTAATTCTTTTTGAAAAGATGTGTCTGGTGACCCTTTTTAAAGTTCATTCTCAATAAATATCTTTCGGAGTCAACTCTCTGCTCTACAAGAGGTGGTTCCTATTGCCTAGTCTAGAGCAGACAATATCAATAGTGATGAAATATTTTAATGCTCATGTATTATTACAGGGAGATTTGCAGATTCCTCCTCTTTATTTGAAGGTCTATTATGTGTTAACATCACTAATAGGCTTATTGTTGGAATTAGGCCATATGCAGTCAAGCTACATAATTGCCTCTCCTTGTTGTGACATGTGAACTGACAAGTTGACTGAGAAAGTATTGTTTGAATTAAGGAGTGGAACTTGTGTGGGTTTTAGCCCCACAACACACCCCACCACACATTACACAACACTATCCAATGCAACACAAGGAACTGCATCACCAGTGCTGCAGTGCCACCCTCAGGATAAACACAGAAAAAGACAAAATGTTTTAATGTTCATGTTTACAGGTCAATAAAATGTTTTCCCAGTTGACATCGCCAACCTTTTTCTGACAGAGGTGGAATTTGTGTCATGGCAGGATGATCAAAACTGGCTTGGTGAGAACGATGAGCTGCTAACAGGATTCTCATGGAGAGGAGGTTCAGAACCAGAAACAAATGGTATTCAGCTGTGGAGTGAGGTATTCCCTGTCCAAAAGAGTGACGGAACTGAGGTATTTTCATTTAGTAGATCAATGTTCTCATTTCACAGAAAAACTGGAAAGTAAAGCAATATCAAGAACATTTAAAAATGAATGCATCTCTACGTATCAAGTCATTTCAGTTTTTTCTTCTTGTATCAATCCAGTGGCACACTGGAGTCATATAACAATCAATCCAAAAATTTGGTCTGAAATGTTGCCTAATTAGTTTCAGAAGTTTGACAAATGTTTCTAAATGTGGTTGTGTCATTTGTACTGCAGTAACCTAAGATAATTAAATACGACCTGTGAGGTACCAGACAAATTTAAACAAAAGTATGCTGGTACGATGATGGGGGTGGGGGTGGGGGTGGGGGGGGCTGCTTAGGCTAAGTTTGGGATTTTTATTCTGCCGGCAGTGATTTCCAAGGTAAAGGTAACTGCTCAGTTTATGGTGTCAGATGAGACACACCTGAACTGAGAATGTTACTTGTATAACTGCATTTTCTTTACTGTCAGTTTTATTCTCAGATGGGAAACCTTTAATATGTGCCTCAGTTAAAAAAATGTCTCAAGGTCTCAATTCTAATAATGCATTTGTTCATTTTTTTATTTTTTTATATTTTACTTACCATAGGTATCAATGTGTACAACCACTATATAGTGATTTTTTTTTTTTTTTTTTTTCCTGGAACAATATGCTGTGAAAATGTTTAGTACCCGTACTATGGTACATATGTATGACCTACAAAAATGTTTTAATTTAAAAGGTGTGTCTTGCTTTTTAGCAAGTTATTTTTGATTTGATGTTTTCTTCATAAATCATTCATTATACAGTTGTGTATAAAGCATGGATTGTGTCTACTTCTGAAGGTGGCTGTTGTCTTAATGGACACTCAGGGAGCTTTTGATAACCAGTCTACTGTGAAAGACTGTGCCACCATCTTTGCCCTCAGCACCATGACCAGCTCAATACAGGTGAACAATCCCATTTTCAAAGTCAGTGATTTTTTTTTTCTTTATTTTTGGTTATTCCATATTTTGCTAACATTGTCTACATGTCTGTAGATCTACAATCTTTCGCAGAACATTCAAGAGGATGATCTGCAGCAGTTACAGGTCCGTTCATAAAACCTGTTAGTCATTCATTTTAACAGATATGTCTCATCTTCTCTGGTCCCTATCATTCTTTCATAAAGTATTTTTTTGTATTTTAAGTCAGTATACAGAATATGCAAATAATAAGCAATAATCCTTACAATATCAGATTATGAGATCAATTCGGTGTCAGTACGGCTGAAAATGTTTTGATTGATTGATTGATTGATTTATTTATTTTCAAGTATCACAGTATTTTGCATTGTGTTACTCTCCCTCCTCACAGTTGTTCACGGAGTACGGTCGACTTGCCATGGATGAAATTTTTCTTAAGCCCTTTCAGGTAGTATACTCACATGCTCTGGTATATTGTTTCTGGCATTGCACTCAAGTCTTAGTTATTTCATTGATATAATTGATTTTTTTTTTTCAAGTTACAAGAATTATCTATTTATTTATTTTTAATTCACGGTCTTACTTTCCAACAGTCTCTGATGTTCCTCATCCGGGATTGGAGTTTTCCTTATGAATACACTTATGGTTTAAAAGGAGGCAATGAATTCCTGGAAAAAAGGTTACAGGTAATTCAGCCAGTTATATTTTGCATATTGAAACGCATGATTTATTTCCAGTTCTATATTCCGCATTGGGGGTTTTGACCTTACTTTGATGGATTTTTAAAGGTTAAGGAGACCCAACATGAGGAGTTGCAAACAGTTAGAGAGCACATCCATTCCTGCTTCACCAACATCTCCTGCTTCTTGTTACCTCACCCTGGTCTAAAAGTTGCCACCAGCCCAAATTTTCAGGGTCAACTAAAAGGTGACTTCTCCAGCTTTTCACCTAGTTCTGCAACTTTTTCTTATTTGCTAGGATGGTGCAAGATTACACTTTCAAGGCATTGAGTGCTATCCTAAGCATAATCTACTTACTTTATCAGATGTGGCGCCAGAGTTCAAAGAGCAGCTGCAGAATTTGATTCCCAAATTGCTGCATCCTGACAGTCTGGCTGAGAAAGAAATAAATGGCAATAAAGTAACCTGCATGGGCCTGCTTGAGTTTTTCAAGGTAGCGTCTTTTTAGTGCATGTGCTTGCTGAACCTTCTGAATTTTGCCTTTCTGATATTGTAAGAATTGTGTTTCTAGGCTTACATCAAGATTTACCAGGGAGAGGACTTGCCACAACCAAAGACAATGCTCATGGTACACGGACAGACCATTATGTACAAATGATTTTGTTTCGTTCTTATAGTTATTATATTTACAGCAAATCTGTTCTTTCAAGGCTACAGCAGAGGCTAATAACTTGGCAGCTGTGGCAGCAGCCAAAGATCAATATTACAAGAACATGGAGAAGGTCAGTCCATTCATTGACTCAAGATATTGCATTAAAAATCTTCTTTCATCTGACGGAAGTCAGTTTGACAGCGCAGGAAATAACCCTATAATATAACCCTATTTCAGTGCATAGAGAGAAAATTAAATAGTTGTTTGAACTATTGTCTGGTTTCTATTTTAGGTTTGTGGGGGAGACCTGCCCTATGTGTCTCCCAACTCCCTGGAGGAGAAGCATCAATTTTACTTCAAAGAGGCTCTTCATGCCTTCTCCTCAACCAAGAAGATGGGAGGACAAGACTTTTGTGACCGTTACCAGTCACAGCTTGAAAAGGAGCTAGAGGAAATGTGGCTTTCTTACTGCAAGCACAATGAGGTGAGAGAGGCATCGGGTTTTTTCCAACATTAACCTTTGGAACTGAAACTACACAAATAATTGGAAAATGTTGGCATTCTTACAGATAAAGTTTGCTGCATTCTATCTGAACCGATGAACGAGTTTCTACTAGGGTTTGCTTCACACAGGCAACATTTGAATTAAATTAAAATGGATATACAAAGCATGAAAGACCTGTAACCCCATTTGTTGGTCAGAAGCAACATTGATCTAGTTGACTTAGAGAGGGCCTTTTTTCCAGTTCTTCAGGAAGAACTAAAATTATCTGAAATTAGGCTTTGAATAGGCTGAAGATTGATTGATCCAGACTCAGCAAAGCTGCTCAGAAACAGCCTTTACACTTCATCTCATTCAAATGCCCCGAACATGCATTTGAATGTCCTCTCCTGTTTGTTGCCAATAATATAAAATGTGATCAAATGCGCCTTTAACCGCCCACCATGGGGAAATTTCAATATATTTGAAGCTAATGATTGTTACATGCCTGGCTATTTTTTTTTCCAATAGTATCACTTAAAATCTGTTTCTATATAATCTGCTTTTTTTTTCCTCTTGTCCTGAAAGTCAAAAAACCTCTTCAGCGCTTTCCGAACACCAGCTGTGCTGTTCGTCATCGTGTGCTTCTTGTACGTGCTGTCTGGAGTCCTGCTCTTTGTCGGTTTGTCCACCTTTGCCTTGGTGTGCGACTGCACTCTGGGTCTGGTCATGATGGCCATGCTGGCGTGGGCCTTCATTCGCTACTCTGGCCATTACCGAACTGTTGGAGGGGCCATAGACCAGGCCGCCGGTGTTGTTTTGGAGCAGGTGAGTTGGCTTGGCCGGATAGGTTTTTACTCATTGTATATTAATCTGGATTTTACATTACTGCAACATTTTACAGGTTATTATTTTAATACAATCATTTGAAAGCTATCCAGAGGTTCTGGCAGGAAAAAAGAGAGATAGGGATCTTGTAAATACCTGCTCAATTTGGGGTACAACAGTAAAAATCAATATTCTAATTGATTTTTTAAAGTCCTATAGATGGTGCTGTTGATTTTCTTTGAATAAACAAACTTTGCCAGAAAATGTTTGTATTATTTGTCAAAGTCTTCCCCTTCAAAGAATATGAATGGAAAATGTAATTGCACTGTGACTTTAGTATCACAATAATAACATGTCATGGTGCCTCTGATACTGATTACAATTTACATGTTTTAAATGCAAAACAAAGTCAAACCATTTTGTATCAAATGAATATCCACATACTATTAAAAAAATTGGATATTGTTTGAAGAGTCAAGTTGAAATATTTCATCCACTATGATTCAGAAGAAGAACACAGAAATTGAAATGGTCATCAAATGTATGGACATAACATAGGTTTTAGTATAATTGTTAGTGTTATCTTGGCCTGTTCTGAGCTTTTGACATTAGTAAAGGTTGCCACCTGGAAGGAGCCCATGGAGGCACCAAGAGTACATACAAACGGAAAGTCTTAGCCAACCACTGGGTTTGATCGCTTTGACCCTAGCTTTGCCTCGCAGTGAAATCATGTGATGTCGTCAAAGACCACTGGTCGTGTGTTAAATTCAAATCACTCGTTAACAAGCTGCCAACAGTAAATGCCCACTAGCTGAGATTTTAAGTTTAGGTTGGAGCTTCAAGCAAGTCCTCTAGAGATTGTTTGATATTTACATACAATTTGCGTTTGAAAAAATAGATAAGTCTCAGCAGAGTGACAAAGGCTTATAGTAAATTTGCATAATAGTTATAGTTCAACGGGAAACATATAGCAAAAAAGCAGTGTACAAAGTAATATACCAATCATTTGGAAGACTACAGTCAGTTTGAGCAGAAATAAGCCCTCTGTGATGTTTAAAATAATTTTGTAGCCATTCAACTAGAGAGAGGGCACCCTGCATGGAAATTGTTTAAACATATTTTGTATTTTAAACATACAACATGTTTTTTTCAAAGTATAGTTGGCATATTTTACCCGTGCTTCTCCCCACATACTTGTACTGGTATTGTTGTAAAGGTTTTTAGTATTCTTGCCTACAAAGGAATGGAAAAAAAAAGTCACTCTTACTAGCTGTCAGTGGCTGTGTTTAAATCCAGTTCATCCCTGTCAAATTTAATATTTCAATAAGATATTGCAATTTTAGCCTCACTCACCATTTATAGTCCCTACCCTAAAACTTCTGGAACTTCGATCACCATCGTTATAATCTTGAAAAATGGTATACTAGTTTTGGGTTTGCTGCAAACTGGCATGGATGCAGTCAAATTGGAAAGTATAGGTTTAGGATCCCCAAGCATCATCAGGCTCAGAATTGTCTGTGAACTAACTGCAAACTTGATATTAGTGAATGTAGCAAGAAGTGCATCGATATGTATTGACATTGTTTCTCCCTCTGTTTTTAGGCGACAGTGGCATTGAACAAGTCAAGAGGGACCAGCATTGTTGATAAAAAGAAATCCAGTTAGAGAACCTCGGGACCTTCATAATCACCATGCAATGCAACCACCGCACAACGCAAACCCATTTAGCACTACAGCCTTATCATTCCACCCACCTGAGAAAACATGCAGTTAATCTACACCGATGAAGGATTAAACAGCACAAATTTAAATTCTGTAGGTAATTTTACCTGCATCTCTGTTCTGCATTTTACCCAGCCTGTTGAGGGGCAGGAGTAAGTAATGTCAAAGACTGAAACCATTACAATCTATCTTGTTCACACTTTTTACCTTCAGTTGATACTGCCATCTTCCTGCATTCGGCCTTAATGAAGAAGTGGCCAGTCGCATTCAACTGTGTGTCACTTTGCTTCATACTGTTTTGGCAGGATTAGTTGGAGGGCTTATCAAATAAATCATCTGCAGTTAATCTTTTCAATATTACTGTTAAATGCTGGCTTTAAAGCTCATACATTTATACGTATTTCATCGTGGCTCTATTTAATTTTTCTTTCTAGCCCTAAAGACATTCTTTTCTTTTTTTTTAATTTAGATTACCATTGATTTAAAAACTTGCAGTCATGGACATGAACTCATTGCTTTCATGGAAAAGACTATGCACTTTCTATAAAACTCAGCAGTTTTTGGGAGCTTCTTTTTAAATTACTTTGTTTAAAAAATCTTTTGCTGATTATTCTTCAGTGGAAATATGTATACTTTATAGATTTTGATACTAAGACAAACTATATATAGAGACTTTATTATTCAAAACATTTCCAGCTCCAAAGATACTACATCATTGGTGTTTGACTTAATGAAAATAGTGACCAAACAGCCAAAGATTTCTCTTCCGATATTGTAACACATTTAAATATAAATCTTTAAATCTTTACAGATATTTGTGAATAGAGAGCTTTAGTGCAGTCTGTGGTGTATCATAAGAGTATTATTTATTCATCAAATGACAAATAAATGAAAGAAGCGTAAGTATTAATCATTCATGGAAAAGAAAAACTCCTCCTCATAAAGACACAAACAACAAGCAGCAGTGTACGTCTATGTACTACACTGTTTTGCCAGAGTTGCGTTGTAGCACTGAGTAAACTGGTGACGCAACAAAGGAACATGCAAGTATTTCGACTACTTCACTGTTGCTCGCTGATTTTGATATGGAGGAAACTAAGACACCTTCTTTTTAAAGCTTAATTTTCATTATGACAGATGACATACTTAATTGGCAGCAATTTTGTTCCAGCTGCAGGATGGGGGTCAGTGCTTTTTTTCAAGTCTTAAATGTACCTAACTTGACATGTAAAACCTTATTACGGTCTTGGAAAGTTGCAGTTGTTGAGTGACTTTTTCTCTTTGTTCCTTGTTAATATGCAGCAACAAAGCACGGCTGGATTTATTGGTTTACCTCCCTTTTGTACGGCTGGGTTAAGGGTCTGATTCTATAAAACTATGCCCACCTCTCTGGAAACGATGAAATTTACGTTCTGAATTGGTCAAGGGGAAAGCTAAGCATTTGCTAGAATTGGCCTTAAAATACCATATTAACGTGAGCAGGAAGCAAAAGTGGAATCCTGCACTTTACTATACTCTTAACGGTCTACTGTATGCTTGCAGCATGTAAAAATCTGATGAACAGAGCTTTAGTGTCTCAGTAATCCCATTCCTCTGTAGTGCCAGTCATTGATACAGGGCAAGATATGACCAGGCATCTACAGTCTAGAGGACGAGAGAAATAGAAATTCTAAGTCCAGTATTTTGGTCATCCATCTCTTACTTTTCACAGGCGTAAACCTCAAGGGATTTTACAGCAGTATCTATTCTGTCCCAGAACGGAATACACGCATGCAATGTGGTAGAATGTTGTAATCATCTCTTCCATTGATTTAGAGGCCTTGAATTAAGGAACGCTGTGACACAACCAATAAACTGAGCTTCAAACTGTCTTTGTCATTCATATATTTTAATGTATTTTGTTGATGCTTTTTTTAGTTAAACGTTAATGTAAAGTGTCCAATCATACTGTTTCGTTAGAAATGTCAGATTTGATCGCTGAGTTGTGGAAATATGGAAAACTCTTTTCTAGCTGTACGCCTAGATACTGAACTTAAGATTTCCTTTTTAAATTTGAAACGTAATTATAATCAACCATGTTTCTCGAAGGGAACTCAGAGACAACTTAATATTCAACAGAAAATTCTGGCAAATTATTAATGGACGTGCTGGTACGTCTATGCTTTCAAACGTAGTGCTAAATAGAATGTCCGTTATGAATGTATTATTTCGAGAGAGTGCGTTTGGATATGTAATTGTCTTCAATGGGCAGTAACCCATAGAAGGGGCGCCATTATCACCTCCCCTTATGGGTGGTAAAGGTTGTGAATACTTATGGGTAAAATTATGAATGCGTTAATGCAATGTGACGTTTGCTAGGACTTGGATTGACAGTGAGGGAGGGATCGTGTGTGGAGATGCTTTATCATCAATGTAGGTCGTAGAATGTTTACAGCTGCCGTGACGTTGCGAAGTGGACGTCCCAAACTGACTCCGGCGAGCTTATTCTTGCAACGTTAGCCTTGCTCTGCTCACCCGGGAGAAAAACCTTGAGTCATCGCGGTCACTTATCTTCCGCTGTCGTTTCCATACACACGCACATACACACGCTGGCCCCCCGTCTGCCTTTTTTCTCTCTCCATTTCGACGCGATGCAGCACAAAATTCTGCCATGGCGAATTTCGCCTCCCTTGTTTCCTTATAAGGCGATCGGCGTCGCGGCCCGACCCACCTCGCGCTGTGAACGAGGCGCGTGCACCAAACCGCCGCCGTTCACCGTTCGCTTCCATATTTGGAAGTGAGTTCAACTGAAGCCGCCAGGAGGAGGAGGAGGGAGAGGGAGGGAGCTAGCTAGCGAGCGAGCGAGCGAGCGGTGTAACGTTGTCGCGCAGGGATGCTGGCGAAAATTCTCCCTTCCTGAAAACCCGCTCTGCGTCTAAGTTCTTGCTGGGTGGCGGTAGAAGCGGCGGCGCACTGCGCCACTCATTCAATACACCCGCCACCATTTGGCTTAAGATCACAATTCAATATTAGCTACTTAAACGACAAACGATATCCATGCAAAATGGCGGCTTCGTATGTCGTAGTGTCGTTTTTTTGTAGAGCAGGTGACATTTGAAACGGAAAAGTGTCGTAACAGCCGCAGAGCGGCATTAACGTTATTCACAACGAGTTCACTGAATCCAGCGTGAAACACGAATCTCGAAATTGTAAAAATAAATATCAATCGCGTGTGTATGTTTGTGTGTTACATTTGGGCGGTATTGTTTAGTAAAAAAAAACACTCCGTAGTGCGTCGCTTTTCATTTATTAGGTTTGATTTGTAAACACCTGCTTACTTCCCAGGCGATTATTCATTTAATACACAAAACACTGAGAAGTGATGAAACACAACCTCTGGTAGTAACTAAAGGGAACTGAAAACTGGTGATAACTATAAAGTAATTCATTTCACTGGCGCTTAAAAAATAGAGGTAAACCTTTTTTTTTTCCTAAAAAAATTTGCAATTGAAAGAAATAATACATTTCCCGGTTGTCTTTATTTCCCCACAACAAGAGAAGAAATGGCACAAAAGGAAGGGGGGGGGTATCCATCAAGGTTTTACGGACATGCGCTCGTAAACGCTGGTGGGGCAGGGGGCGCGCTTATAGGCGCGTTCACGTTGTACATCCAGTGTGAGCGAGACCGACAATTCATCATCGGTGCCCATTCAACTTCTGTCCAGCCTCCGATCAACTCAGAGCTGCAACAATGGTAGGTTTCACGTCCCGCTTTTTGTCACTCTTCCTATTATTACCAGTTTGGTTGCCCCTTATGTAATGAACCCAAAGCCACTTGTTTAATTTCGTTGCAATTTGGAGTCGTTTTTAGATAATAGCGTCAAACATAGCAAGCCGGTCAATGCCGCAGGAGCTGCTAATGTTCCGGGTCTGAGCGGAGAGCCTGGGAAGCCGAGGGGGCTGTCACGGTACGGTTTCCACCCGCGTGACTCAACGAATCCGTTACACGGTCATTTTAGCCGCAATGTGGAGAAATTCTCGGATAATCTAAATTTAGGGCGCCATTTCCCTCCTCTTTGCATTCCCCTCATTAAAAGAGGTGCATTGAACATGGCCGGGCCTCTGCCCTCTTTGCCGTCAGCGCAGGGTTCAATATGTTTACTGCGTCAGCGTTGCGTTATTTCACCTGGCTCTTCTATCGCACACCAGTCGAGCTGCTAGCAGGTGCAGCGCCTCAGGGCTACCTAGCTAACGGTATTGTTAGCTAGGCTAGCTAGGTTAGCCAAGGGAGAAAATGACATCCAGTATGGCTGACGCTAGCTGTGATTTTTTTTTTTTTTTTTTTTTTTTTTTTTTTTTTTTTTTTTTTTTTCCTTTCCCCCGGGGAAAATTTTAGGCGTTTTTCCACTTTTTTTTGTTACGCCGTGTTTTTTTTTAGACGGGCAGAACCATTGGAGAATATTTTACCTT
>CAAKHD010000678.1:116544-148480 GCA_901007705.1 Fistularia tabacaria
AATTCTATACACCCCCCCCCCCCCCCCCCCCCATTAGTCATCTTATATTAACGACAAGCCTCAGCATTGGGTCTTGGTAGTCCTCATAACCCCCTCCTGTGATACCCGGTCACGATTAGCCCTTTTTCGTGGAATGAATGAGAGCCCGGCCGACTAGATCTGTAGAGGGAAATGAAACTTGAACTTTCCAGGCTGTGGTCACATGACTACATGTGAAATGAGAGGAATCACACTTTGTGAGAAGCCCATAATTAAAACAGATTGAAGATCTTATAGCCCGATTCTCACATTTTTTGCACTCTACAGATTTTAATTTTCACCCTTCCACTAAATGGTTTGCATCCAGTCTCCCTACTTATGATCCGCATTTCTATTTTTTTGTTGTTGTAGTTTATTTGCTCCCAAATGGCGCACAGTAAAGGAATAGTTTGAGATCTAAAGAGCTTGTGTTTCCTTTAGGAGCTGGAGGCCATAGCACTGCTAATAGAAACACCTCCTGGAATAAGTTTGTTTTCTGTCTGATTTTTGTGAAGGTGTTGGTCATATCTGACTGGTTGAAGTAGTACACAGGTTATTACACTGCCCCCAAATTGCCAAAATATGACTCCTTTGTTTAATATTGAGCTTTTTTCCTTAGATAAAAAAATATCTTAAACAATGTTTTATAGAAGCTAGTAAGAAAGGCAAACTTCAACGGATGCATTCCCAGTTTGACTTAACCACTGTTATCCACATCATCTACAGCTCTTGGAGTTCACCGGAAACTGATTTTGCTCGGTGGTGTATTGAGTAAATGTCATAATACACCGATTTGCGTTAAACCCGTTTTAAAATTCCAGTTTAGAGAATACTTTCTGTTTTTGTTCTATTTCAGGTATCAAGCATGAGTGGCAGGTTAACGGTGTTGAGGACCTCAAAGAGCGGCGCACCCTCGCCGATAAGCTCGGTGGCGCATCAGTAGTCAGCCTGGAAGGATCCCCTATATAAATACTGCCCCTCCCTCCTTTCCAGCTTCATTCGAGGCTTTTCAGACACACATGTTGGGTTTAGCTGTTCATTCCATTGTGGTTCGGAGAAGGGCAAAAGCAGAAGCAACACCATTTGAGGGACTGTCGGGGAGGAATATTGTGGGTGGGTGTGGGCTCAGGTGACAGTTTAAAAGAGAAAAAAAAAAAAAAAAATTCCACAATGCAGACGGTCATTCCAGTTAATGTTAAAAAAAGAAAAGAAAAAAAAAAAACCCTGAACAAAACATGAAGTAAAGGAAAAATGCAAGGACAGATTATGGAAGGATGATATTAAAACCTAAAAATGTTTAAAGTTTGTTCTCTCCAGGTTCCATTTCAATCGTTGCAGAAGAACTACAAGCAGCAACCACTAATATTCCAACCATTTGAAATTCCTGAGAGAAATGTTCCAACTACATTTTTGCCAAACTTCTAGTCAAGTTTTAAGTGTGTGTAGTTGAGACTAAGTGTAGTATAAACTAATTCACTCTTTGATTGCACAAGATGTTTCGGAACCTTCTCTGGGGAAAAACCTTTAAATACATACTTTATTTTTCCTTTTGATCATACACAAATTCCAAATATTGAGTGATTCCTTTTTATTTCCAGTTCTGGGTCAGGAAATGATGGCATTCGATGTAGTTAACAGACACATTCCTTATACTTGTTAAAACCAGGATCTCCTTGATTTAAAAACCTTGGTGTTATGAATTTCTGATGGGGAGCGATGTGTAAATGAAGGACCAGTGGTCAAAGTTTAGACTGATTATTGAATGGTGGATGTTTTGTATCGTCTCCTTATCTGTAATAAAAAGCACTAAACTACTGACTGGTTATATCTATAAAAAACTATTTTTTTTTTGTCTCTTGACTTGCATTCTACAGGATTGGGTTTCCTGTTGGTGTCCATGGCCTGTTTCAGGCCTCTTGTTGAGCCGCCTTGAGTCCTAACTGCATGACTCGTGTGACAATATCATTAAATTTTTCATTAAAACCCACGCAGCAGACATAGTTTATTTGTTGAGGATTCATGTACAAAATCATTAATTCCACATACTGGGAAGAGATAACTGATAACTTCTTGGCCACTTAAGACTACTGTAAATGAGCCATTTGGTCAGGATCATATCAGCAAATATATTTAGTAAATTTTTAAACAAGTTTCATGTAACAAATTTATCAACATTCAGATTTTGCTGAATATTTATCTGATAGGCTCAGCCACGTGGTGACCACAGTAAAACCATGGAACAGTGGAAGAAAAAAAAGTTAAAATCAGTGTTTTGTGTGCTGCGAAAAACGCTTGCGCAATCAAACTCCCACCGCTGTCAGTCCGTTACAGCAGATGAGCTGCCGGCAGAGAGACTCGTTTGCTTTGGAACGCGAATAAGCCAATGGTTAATTTTATTTTGGGCTATTTTTAACGTCCAAAAGTTTTGCGGTTTTTTTGTATTAGAAGTATTTTATATTGAATTTCTTTAACTTGGGTAAGATTTGTGACCGTTCTGTAAAAGGATATTTTCAACAATTAATATCTACAAGATTATCGAAAAACAACTTGATGTGTCATAATCCAGAGACAGTTCACGCAGCGCCTTCTATCACAGGCATAGACGCAGCCGGTGTATCGATAAAGACCACAGGGAGGCGCTGCGGCATCATTCTTAACGCCAATCATAAACCGATCACGCCAACACTCATAAATCTCTCTTTATTAAAATATATAGAGCATTTTCAAAGAAAAACGTTGTCTCGCCAGTCCCCACCGACAAGAACACCGGTAATCTGTTATTTTGTGAATTTGTCTGAGATGCGAACAGTTGAAGAATCTAAATAATCCATGAAGAGTTAAATCAGACCACTCCCCAGCATAAGAAAGGAATGTGAGGATTTAAAAAATATCCCTAAGCTTGTTGTCCTCTGGAGAGAAATCTATTAAGTGAAACATGCATCACACACAGAAGAAAGGTGTATTTCCTCCCGTAAAAAGTGACTGAATAGGATGGAAACACTGACAGTGTTATTAATCTGACGATGGTTTACAACATATTAAAAGAGGCCATGCTGATGATGTCATGGGCTTATTTGTTGAAAAGGCTTGGAGGTTACAGACGGCAGACGGAGCTCAGTAAGGAAAACACTTCTCCCGTGAGCCACTGAAATTTGTTAGGAGAAATAACTATCCTGCTTTCAGTCACGCTGGGGCTTTTTTTTTCTTTCTTTCATGATGATTCTTCTTAGTCCTGGGTGCAATCTATTCGGTTCCCGTGCACCCAGTAGCAGATCTGAGCAAACTTCAGGGGCGTGATGCGCACCGCCACATTGTAATCCCGGTTCTCGCCGTCGATCTCCAGCCACTGGTGTCCGGAGAAAATGCCGATGACCTTTCTTTCCCAGCGCTCTAAAGAGTTGTCCCAAACCCGTCCGTATACCCCTGAGCCGCTGGCTCCGGGTCGGGCGTCACAGTGCTGGTAAATCAGGTCGCTGGACTCCTCCTCAACAGGACAGAATCTGTAGACTAGCTCCCCGGCTCTGTCGCTGTCAAAACCAGAGAAGTGGATCCGCTTCCCTGCAAGGTCATCTAATGAGGGGGCCACAGCGAGGCGCATGTAGGGCCGGCGGTGAGGCAGGCGGAGCTCCAGTAGTGAATAATCAAAGTCCATGCTGACATCCTGAGGGCCGTGGATCCAGCCCTTTGGCACACGAGTGCGTTTCACCCTGACCCAGCGCACAAGAGGCTTGTTGACGGGAGACAGGTCAGCTTTCGTGCCATTGGTGGATGGAGGAATCAGGAAGCCAACTCTGAGTTTACGCGCTCCCTTGACATAATCCTTCCCGTCATGGACACAGTGGGCAGCTGTCAGAACGTGCTGCTGTGACACCAGGACCCCAGTGCAACCTGTGGAGATCTTCACGGCTGTGGAGAAAGGATAATCCAGCAGGAAGTTGTCTCCCTGGATGCTGAAACGTCCATCCGCTCCATAAATCTGCCGCCTCACTCGCTTGCGTCCGGCTCTCACGCCGAGTTCTCCCGTCGGCGCATCCCCTTCTCTGTTGCCGCCCTTCACATCCACGGTGGTGAGGGTGCGAGAGCCGTTGGAGAACAGCGTCTCGAACGCCAGTTTGTCTGTTAGCTCCTCCGACTGGGCCTCTGGCTCGGCCCTCCGGAGACAGCTGGAGTTGCAGTGAGTGGTGAAGTACAGCTGAGTGCGAGCGCTGAAACGGGAACGGGAGAGAGGTGTCGGTGCGTGCGGGACCAGAGTAGGGAGGTGGACCCGCCGGGGGTGAGGACGGTACTGGGAGGACGGGACCAGCGGTAGGAGGAGGAGGTAAATTAGGAGGGAGCTCTCACGCGGTGTCATCGTGGCGACATAGAACACTGCAGAGACAAAAAACATACAACAAGGTCAGGTCACCTTCTACTGCAGATAACATTGCAACACAGTCCTGAATTTCATCCCGTGTGGCGAAGCAACAACAATGAGACGCTTGTTCCTGTAATATAGATTAACAGGAAAATAGGATTTCGTCCCCAACAGAAACAAACAAGCATTTCAATATTTGTTTGGCTCAAGAGAAGCAAGTTCTCAAATGAGGACAGAAGGACACTGGAAAGTTTCTCTTCAGGACGAATGCATCAACATTGAGACACAGAAGTATTCAATTGTATATTTGTTAATGTCGTACGTGCGCGTGTGTGTGTGTGTGTGTGTGTGTGTGTGTGTGTGTGTGTGTGTGTGTGTGTGGGGTGGGGGTTCGGAACAGATTAGCTGGTGACACTTGAGCTCCTGCAAGGGCCCTGCAGCACTCCTGGCAAACGGAGAGCAGGTGTGTTTAAAGTGAAAAGGAACAAGCCGGGGCAAAACAGCGCATTATTCTGACAAAAGGGTGTGGACTTTGCTGATGGGTGGAAATGAACAAAGGGGTGGGGCAGGATGGGGGTAACTTACAGAGGCCTTCTAAAGCGGCTCTTAAATATAATTGCCATCAGTCTTTTAAACCAGTTGATTTGCAGCGATGCCTTGTCTGGGGCAGCAGGAAGACTTCAAAACATTCAGAGGCTGTGTTATACTTATGGGATGTGTTTTGAGTGATAAAAAAAGGGAAATTGCACAACAGTGATGCAGTAGACAAATCCTGGAATTGAAGTAAAACCGCGCTGTTTGTGTCTCAGATGATTGGTGCCGCTCAGAGCACTCAACTCCAGGTGACACTAAGTATGCAACTTTCCTTTTTGCTCATATATCAGTCTTTGCGCTCCCCCCCCTTCACTCTAAATACACAACTTGCCTCAAATCTTTAGAGCAACGTATTTAATCAGCAAGCCGTAAACACATCACACCGTCACAACTGGGCAAATGCAGGCGCTCCCATCAACTTACCCGCTTCTTTAGACAAAAAACAAAAACGGACGGTCCTCGTTTACGTCAAGTTTCCCTCCCCAGGTGAGGACTTTACCGGGGGGGGGGGCTCTCATCCCCGATCACGCAGGTAACCTCCGCCCGCCTCCGTCCGGCTGTTTCACCTCAGCGTCCCAGCGAATTCAACCCCCCCCCTCCGCCGCCGCGCAGTTTGCGGTACCTGCTCTCCGCACAGACAGCCGCGACTAACAGCCAGCAGTCTGGAGAGGAGCCCTTCTCCCCTTGGCCTCCCTCTCCTCCGCCTCCCCCTCTCCCACCCCGGCGGTCCGGACGCCCTGCCCCCGCCCCTCCCGCGCGCAGTCCGGTTAATGGGATGTAAAACAAGCGCTCCTTCGGGATATCCATAGTACTCGACACACACACACACACACACACACACACACACCTTATCCATGTATTGATATGTCATCTGATTTTCATTGATCGAACTGGAGTTAATTGAAGCACTTTGGAGATCACTTACAACCCTCTACCGATTAGAAGTGGGAGCAAAAATTGAAAAACAAAAAAAAACAAAATATTGAAAAAAGTATTTGGAAAATAATGATTCAATGAAAGGACTAGGTGTTATCCCTGGTGTCTTGAGATACGGTTGCTCGCCAGGGGAAAACAGACAGAACCGAAGCAAGAGGACATGGAGAGCGGAGAGGAGAAAATAGATGAAAAAGAAAAAGGGAAAAAACACTTCAAAATCGATGAGTAAATGCGTCATTAATTCATTCATCAGCAGGGTCCAGGTTCACAATGGGTGAGAGGCAGGCCTATCCAACATACTGCAATATAATATTGCAGAAAAAAACGAAAAAAATGTTATGAATAGATATGTACAAACAAACATTCAGTGAGAGAGAGAAACCGGGTGCAGTTGTTCACACAATATCATAGTTATTTAAAATACATTGGCATTCATTAGGATTTATCACATTTTCCGGCTGCAAATAACATCCTAAAAGTGGAGCCTTGTAACGATTGACTCATTGAATAAGGAGACGTTATCACAACAGGTGTGGAAGGGAGATATGGTCACAGAAATGAAAGTAATCCGCATTTTTAGGTAAAACTTGTAAGAAGACTATTTGTGACAGATAACTGTCACTTAAACTGGTTAGAGTTTCATGAACCTCCCCGGGTTTAATTATCTTTATCTAAAATCTGACTTTATGTATATGTGAACCTGATTTGGATTATCAGAAAATACTAGAGTAAAATAGAGTGCCTTTGATAAATATCCACATTGATGAATTGAGGCCGCCAGCAAGCACAAACTGACACTGCATGTTGTATCATAATATATGAGAAGTGACATTTGTAAAACAGATAGACATAAAATGACCTCAATGGAAAAGAGACCGTGTCTATGAAGTCATTAAGAATTCGTAAAATTACAAAATTGGCTCAGTGCATATATTTAGAACTTTATTTTAAGGGGTAGATTGAGTAGAAAAGTTGGATTTTTGTTGTTCTTCTGCATTAAAAAGCATGCTATAATATCATGTTGTGCATGCATGGGGCTATTTCTGGTAGTTTCATGGCAGCCTAAAGCTGGAAGAGTTCCTGAACCCTCAACCTTGATCTCTCTGAGGTCTTCTCACCTCACATTGGTTTTTTTTTTTTTGGGGGGGGGGGTGAACCTGTGGAATTTGAGACGCCACTTACAGACACAGATATGCTGTCATCTCAGCTTGAGATGCGCTGAAACAGAGCTCCCAGTCACAGCAACAGTGCTTTCAGGAATGCAGAGGAATCTCCCAACAACGACACAAGTCAGACCGTCAGCACAATGTGGCTGTTGTTGTCCTCAGCGCACACTTTCCTCCAAGAGGAGACACCTTAACCATGTGAGCTCTTCATCTGTGAACACATCTGTCCTGCTTACCACTGCTTCCCTCGGATTCACATGCCTCTGTGTTGACAGAGCCGTCCCTCAGAAATACACGAGGAAATTATTTTTGATGTGTATCAGGGGCAGGCAAATGGACGGGGAGGTGTCACAACATGAAGATTTTGTCTTCCTTTGTGTGTGTTTGGCTTTTCTACCAAGGAGAATTCCTCCATTTCTGATATTTCCCCTTATTATATGCCATCTTCGGCTTAAAGAGAGATAATAAAGGTGTAATTAAAGTTAACTTGCGGGATTGAAGCAACGGTGACATCCATCAAAGAGGAATACATATCATAAAATGCTCCATGTTTTTTTTTTGCCTGAATCAGTGTTTGAATCATCATAAATACTGAGCAAACATCCCATATGTATAACACTGTCGGTAAGAGTAATTCCCTCGACATACAGTAGACACCAAGGATCTTGTTGAGAGCGTCATTTCTTGAATAAGGCATCTCATCATTTTGAAAAACGATTTCAGGCTGTCTGCAATATTAGCAAATTCTTGTCCCAAACATCTTGAGCGTTTTCAAGTACGCCTCAGTTTTCTGAAGAGGCACCTTCATATTGTCTGACAGTAACGTGTCAAACGGTCTTTGCGAACAGCTTTTTGCAATATAGCTCACATTTCCAATATTGTGTGTTTTGTTCAACATTTTTGACATTCAATATATCTAGCTTGATATCCCTTCACCTCCTAGGAACATAAACACAAAATATTTAAAAACACACACACATACACACGAGTTAGGTGTCTAGTATTTCAGAGAATAACCACAGAAAGTTTTGGGCGGCGTGGCGCAGGAGGTAGTGCGATCGTCCCTGGAACCGAACATTCCTGCTTCGATTCCGGGCTTCTCCTTGGACAACCCTAGTCGGCAGCCAACTGCTCATGGCTCATCCATGATGGGTTCAATGCAGGGAACAAATTCCTCCATGGATAAAGTATACATTAAACATCCTCCCCAGTAGCAGTGAGACGAACAAATCAGCTCGCGATGACAGAGCATTCCTGGACTTGGAATAGACTTGGCATCTGCTCGATGGTGGTTTTCCTACTGCTGCGCTGAAAAAGACGAGTAGCACGTCACGCCCCCGTGATGATTCATCCACGGACACCTAGTGCTTTTATCAACTTCTCGGCCACTGTTTGCTCCTGGAGCAGCTGCGGACTCAAAACAGACCCTGATGTGCACCAAAAACGCTTTCCCCAAACACGGGCAGGAAAATTTAACCGATGGGTTTAAACCTTCATTCTGCCATTTTAATCCTCAGCACAGAATCAAATTCACTGATCGCTCCCTCCAATAGTTCCTGCTTTGCAGTATTGCAGCTCACAGAGGTCGTTTGGTTCTCCCCATTCCAGGTGGAAAAACGTCAGAGTTTCATGTTTCCTGCCTCCGCAGCAAAGAAAACATCATGATTTGAGATGAAGATGCATGAATTAAAGTAGATTCTATGAGTTGCACCTTATTTGCATCATAAACTGACACAGCAGTGTTGTTTGTTTGAATCCAGAATCCAATTTTAGCACTGAGGAAAAGGGGCAGCATTTATCATGCACCTCATGGTTATTTCATTCTGCCAGTCTAATGATGAATTATCTCATGTTCAAGCCTTATACAAGTAAAATTTTATTTAATTTCTCGAAGGAAAGTGGTGTATCTCTTTTGGTCACAACAGGTGATTTCATTTTCATTTTATGGAGTTACAACCTAAAAGAGAAAGAGGCACATTTGGGATGTTTTCCGTCTTAATCCTGAAGTTATATGGACAAATAAAAATGAGATTGTGTTTTGCTTATTCAAGTATGCAGTTGATGATTGGATGAGACAAATAGCTCTCACTCGACAAACATCTGAATTAGGGGTAGGATTCAATTTTCTGGCTTTTTTATGGTTATTCTCTTCACTCTGAACACCACCGACCTATGACCCTCTCCCCCATATTCCACGTTCTGTTGTCCACACTCACACTGTCACTTTTTCCAGGATGATTCATTTAAGAAATTACCCCCCACCTCTGCAAAAAATGTCTGCTAAACTCATTAACATCTGACTACGTTCCAGGGACTCATGCTATTAATCTGCTACCACATAAAAGGAAACTAGCAAACAGCTGAAAATGAAAGATTTGGTTAAATTGCAGTTGCTTCTTTTTGATTTGTCTTCAATATTTTTCAGCATTTTTGCTTTGGATGGCTGGCAACTAGAATTACTGGCAGTGATCTCAGCTGAGCTTTTCCAGCCTGGAGATTCCAGATGCGTGAGTTCACATTGGGTATGTGTGAGCAGGCATACCTTTCATTTCCATGGAAATAGTGCATGCAATAAGCGCAAGTCAAAGCCTGTAATGAGTCTTTATTGTACAACTGGTATTCATACCTTTATATTTTTCCTCTTGTCCAAGAAATGTATACGTTTGCATCGCTATGCCTCCTTGGATTTTGCCCACCTGGTGGGCCAAGGATTGAAGGCTCGATGGTGCGATGGTTCAGCTGACGGGCTTGGAAGCCCCTGTGACAGTTTCATGGAGTGTGCAGGGATTTATTAACAGATTGCTGATTCCTTAATCTGAAAACCACCTTTAGATTGAAAACAAATCATCTGAATCCCATAACAGAACGTCTATAACAATCCCATAGCTGTTGACCTGCGTTTTGCAGGACCTCCTTCACTTAGGAGAAGGGGCCCAGCAATTCATCAAGAGGGTTAAAAGAATGTCGCTTTTCTCCTTTCCAACCAATTTCCGCAGTAATTTCTGTCACCTTTTTTTCCCGTCCAGATTTATTTACTGCTTCTACATTCTGTCTTTCGTCAAAGCCCTCCCCTCTCATCCGTTTGCCCTCAATGTCTCCTCTTCATCGGGACAAAACAAAGCAGACATTTTCCACATTCAGTCAATGTGTTATTGCAGTACTTAAGAAAAAAAAAAAAAAACTGAAAAGGGAACTGGAACCACTGTTGCGGTGTTCCTGGATGACAAATATCTCATCCTGTCAGGCAGATACCTCTCCCGCCTTTGGTCCCGTTCTCCTGACGGGCCTTGTGGGTATGCACATACTCTGTATAGAGACGTCTCCTTCAAGTGATGTCATTAGCAGTTTGCAAAAACAGAACTGAGGATTGCGAGCAATCTGACTGCAATGAAATCCAACAGGGGAGTGCCGGGGAGTGCGCCTCCTCAGATCTCCAACCAGTCTGGGCAAAGAAACAGTGTAGGAGGCAGGCTGCTGAGATTAGAAATCTTCCAAAGCAGTGTTTAGTAACTGCTACTCCCCGTTACCCCGGAGCATCTCTCAGTTCAGTATGTGGGGAAAAAAAAAAGAATGGCACCTGAAGGCTTTGAATTGACATAACATTCTGAACATATCCAGCTATAACTACACATTGCTGAGTTAAAGGATCAGTCACATGCACACCTGCTGAATACATATTTATCAGCATCTCTAGTATCATCCTACAAATGAAACGTATGTACTGTAAAAAGAATGACACAATACTCCAGGTGGTACTGGACACTAGGCCCAAGGCAGCTATGCTGATTATGGTTTGTTGCAGAGATTTCCAATGAAATGAACACGCACAACCTGCTATGGATATAAAGACAGATCGTGTTACATTGTCCAAGGCGTTGTCTCCATTCATTCCTGCAGCCGATTAAAAGTGCACACCAAAGGGACTTCCACAGAGTCAGATTACTCAAAATGGATGTAATCCCACTTATCTTCGAGATATTCATTCATTCATTGACTATACTGTGTATTCTGCACTTAGGTGGGGGCTGGAGCCTATCCCAGCTGTCGTTGGGCAGGGTACACCGCAGACAGGTCACCAGTCACTGGGTCATATATAGAGACATACAACCATTCACTCTCTCGTTCTCTCCGAAGGACTCATTCATATAGGTGATAATGGTAAATGGTCCCCACTTATATCGCGCTTTTGATCACCTTGCGGTGATTCTAAAGCCCTTCGCACTGGTTTACATTCACCCATTCACCACTCACCCACGACTGCAGAAGAGCCAGGCCATCAGGAGCAACAGGGGGGTTTGGAGCCCTGAGGACACTGCAGGCAGGGGGAGACGGGGACTGAAAAGCTAAATTTTCCGATTTGAGAGACATTGGGTGACTGAGTCCCAAATAGGTTCTCCGGTGAAGCCATTGCTTGTAAATGGACCATGGGGGGAAACCGGAGAACCAACACAGAGAACATGCAAACCCTACACAGAAAGGCCCCCTGTTGTAACTGGACCAGGGACCTTCTTGCTGTGAGGCTGAAGGGCTAACCACTGCGCCACTCTACCGACCATCTTCTGAATATTTGGAAATTCAAATGGCACAGGTGTGAGACCCAGTTCATGGTGATGGACACCACATTCTAAACTCCATGGGTTAGACTACTCTGCTCACTGCTTTTCTTGTATCTGCTGTCTTTATATGTCAAGCAGGCGTGCTCTCCCCTCTCAGAGAATAGGATAATACCTTATTGATCCCCATAGAGGAAATTCCTTAATAAAGAATAACACCATTTGGAAAATGATAAACTTAATATAAAAACCAGCTTCCAACCAAGAGAAATGTCCCTCCAGACGCTCGTATTTGTGTGCTGGTGTTGTTAATTTATTTATTTTTTTGGTGATCATTTGAAATGAATGTGCAGTGGATGAGGAGTCAGTGATTGAGGTGAAAGCTTCGTTGAACTCTTCAGCATCATTTATCAATCAGACTCTGGCTCTCCCTCATGACTTAAACTCCATCAATCTATTGCAAATGTAGCCTTATTGTAATGCATATATTTAAATGATTATGTTACTGCTAATTTTTTACAGGAGTGTTAGCTTGTCAAGATGCATTACTTCTCTGAGTAAATGCTGCTTCCTTTCTGTTTCTTTGGCTGGAATTACAACATTGGCCAATACTTGTATCACATAATACCTTTACCTTTTTTTTCCTTTTTTTTTGTTTGTTGTTTTTCCTTTGATGACCAAACTAGATCATAGTAAAGCCTATATATATGAACGTCGAAATACTTTGTTAATAACAAGAGTAATCTCTATTGTACTGTTATTTTACTATTACTGTGTGTTGATTACATGGGAAAATCCTTGTGGTAATTAGTGTTGTAATTGCTTTCGTAAATGTTGTCGTTTGTTTTTCCAACCTGTATTCTGCTATGTACTTTTTGCGACTGCAATAGTGGAATGTATCCACTGGGGGATCAATAAAGTTGAATCTTATCTTGTCTTATCTCATCTTATGTTTCCTCTAAAAGCAACACGACCTTGCAGGGAGAATTTTCAAAGCAAATAAGTCTTCATGTCCTAGTGAGACAAAATTTGCTGCATCATATTCCAGTGCGAGTCAAAATTCCCCAAAGAGACACAGATATCACAGGCACTAGATTGTGGGCTGACTATTGTGTAAATCTGACACCAGAGGGATCGGGGATCACGATGCGAGGGTTTGCAAGATCTGTATCGGAGCCAACCCTCAGGTCTGCGGTTTGGTCGCAGCTATAAAAGTTGGAAAAATCATTCATACGAACCTCCAGTTGAACATTGTGAGTCAAATGTTTCATGGTTCATCACACCAAAATTGTATATGGATTTTTTTTTTTGGGGGGGGGGGGGGGGATCAACAGAATGCATAACAGTAGTACACTGAGAATGACTACGAGCGGTCTGGCACGAGGAGGATTGAATGTCCTGAAGCTGTTACCGTGGAGATGACAGAGAGGAAAAGCATTCAGGCCATTTCTGGGGGGAACAAATCTTCTGTAAAGGACTCGGCAAACAGACCCAAATATTTACAGCTCCGAAGCGAACATTCCCTCTGACATTCTGATGTGCAAGGCCGAGGATTTCACTGACAGTTGAACGCTGAAAAGATATTCACTCTGTGGTCCTTTTCACTGTCCTACAATGCCACATATTGCATTTTTTTTCCCTGAAAGCACTACACCCCTCCTGCAAGTTGCTCTCGACTTCTTGAGAATATTCACGGTAAATTCACAGTAAACTTTCGTATTTTCAGTCGTGTTTCATGCCATCTCTGGGGACACCTAGGAGGTGGGGGAAATACTCTGTCAATAATGGAGACACGGTGTCAGACAGTGTTAGCGAGTTGCTCGGAGGGAGAGACTTAGTGAATGTCAGGGTTACTTGTCTAATGCATCACTAATGACAGTTAACTGTCTTTCAGTGGGACTCTGGTAGAGGCTGAGAGTCTCACGCCTGGTTTGGCCCTATGATATATGACTCCGGGCTGGAAGGCTCAATTACATAAGCAGATAATTGATGAAATGATCCGAAACACCTCCGTTGACTGATTACTGCAGTTATTAGATATTAAAAACCCAAAGGACTGCTCATAGACAGAACTTCATGGTTGCCACTCAAAGTGTTTTAGAGTATTTTCTCTCTCAAACTACTTACTTACAAACACAAGTGCTAGCATCAAGGGCAACTCCAGCTTCCAGTAGTGTCCTCTGTGTGGCCTGGAGATTCTGATGTCACTGCTGATATTTTTGCAGACACTTGCATATATTTAAAAAAAAAAGCATGTAGGAAAAGTTATAGGGCTTTATGGGAATAAAAATGAGCTGCACTGCTTATCCTGCACTCAGGGTTCCAGGGGGACCCTAGACTGGTCGCCAGTTGATCACAGGGCCGCATATAGAAACGTACAACAATTCACTCTCTAATTCACACTTCTGGGAAATTCAGGGTCTTCAATGAACCTCCTGCATGTTTTTTGGACTGTTGGAAGACACCAGAGAACTTGGAAGAGACCCATGCAGACACGGGGAGAACATGCAAACTCAACACAGAAAGGCCCCTGTTGGAATCGAACCAGGGACCTTCTTGCTGTAGGTTGTGAGTGCTAACCAAGGTGTCAACATGCTGCCCTTTTGTTTTTTGTTTTTTTATGTATGGGTAAAAGATCACTTGTTGCTCATGCTGGGATGAGTGTTGCCACCCCCACGTTGTATCAGTTCATCATTGCTGTGTAAAGCTTCGAGGTCTCAGCTAAATACATCCAAATTTTGACTTCAATTAAAACCTTAAACAGAAATATTTACACGAAGCTAGAAGAACATTGTAACTTTCTTAAAAATGTTTGCCTGTTCGTCGTTTTTTGTCAACAATAATTTTCTTTTCCTAAATCAACTCCATATTCAGCATATGGCTCAGTTTTTTGTGTTTTCTGGGAAACATGAAAAAATGACTTGAGCGATTATTTCAAGAAGGCGACGATATGTGTAATTTGCTGGATATGCTTCTAATATGAGTACACACACACACACATGTGCGCACATACAAGCTAAGAGGACACCCGAGTCCTCAATGGAATGCTGTGGAATGTTGCGGAATGTTATCACCATCGTTCTTTGCTCCATAGAACGGTCACAGGAGCCACTCCCGGGGACAACATGACCTGCAGGTAACATAGACATCATTCTGATTAGAACCACAGTGTTGCATTCAGGTGCTGCATGCTTTTGTCTTTGTGAGGGTCAGTTTTTTCTATGTCCATAGAAAAAATGTTCTTTGGTGATGAGGTTTCCTAAGGTGTGTGTGTGTGTGTGTGTGTGTGTGTGTGTGTGTGTGTGTGTGTGTGTGTTAGAGTGGTTTCTCCAAGCGAAGAGTGCAAAAAAATACATTAGAATTGCCAGCCATCATTGACAGTGAAAAGCAGATTCATTACATGTGTCTACTTGTTTATTTGTTCTTTTATTTATTTTTTATTTTCTGCGGCATTCAATACACAATGCCCTGGTTGTTTTCTGAAAGACACTTTTCTTCAAACATCCCCAAAAATCAATGAATTAAAGGGGTATAACTAAAGCCATCTTTACCATTGGTAACTCCCTTCAGCCCAACAAAATAAGTTCCTCAAGAGACCCATATAATCAGTGATGCACTATTGCTGCATTATTCCGTCAGCGTAAATTGAAACAAGAAATTCTCTAGCAAGGACTCTCTCTGCCAGAGCAGTTTAAGTGAAAGAAGCGCTGAGCAAGCCAAATCAAAAAAGCACAGTTCAAAGAAAAAAGAAAGGCATCTAAAAAGGAAGCAAATGTGGCTTCTCATGCTGCATTCTTTCCTTCATTAGGAATTCACTGAGGTTTGGCCGGGCCATATTTATGGAGGCCTTCTCCTGCTCGCCCCAGAGCGAAGAGGCTGTTCGTTTTCTCGTGCCTGCGCACAACACACGGCTGAAAAGCAGCAGGCAGAGGGCGGGGGGGGGGGGGCTCCTCTCCTACAGAATAATCCTTCACACCCCACTCTCACTGTCCTGAACCACAGCTCATTTTACAGAGTGTAATGCTCACTATGCAGATCAGTCACAAGCTCAGGCTCAGGGTTCTGTCCCTCTGAGTGACAAACAATGACGCTTATAATTGGATTCCAGCGTGATTCATCTGTGCTCTACGTTCAGCTGGAGCTTTTCGTTTCTGAATAGCGTTTAATCCATGGCTGATTGAAGTCCATAAATTAGACAGATTGGTGTTTGCTTCAAGGATTTATGGCTCCAAAAGACCATCACTGCAAGGACAAAACATTCCTGGGAGAATTGCCTAATTGCAAAGTTATCCTAAGATTATTCATGTCCAGAGAGCATAAGCACCCGTGAGAGTGAAGCAATCAATAAAACTTTGCGTGAGTGTCTGGCTACAATAAGAGATAGAATCAAAAACACCACAAGCAAAGCCAAGGAAAACATGGAGAAAAACCAACTGTTCTGCTGGAGGAGATTCAGACAGAAAGGGAGGTGGTATACCACCACAGGCAGTGGAAAAACTCCTTAATCACTCATATCTCCGTCACATGTCCCGCGGAAGACCTTTGAACGGGAGGCAAGAAAAAACATGGCAGAAATAAGTTACACACAGCTAATCAGGTCAGATCTATCCGTTGCGCGGGCTTTTAATGCACGTGAATCTAACGCATTTAATGCCCCACGGCCACTGTTTGCCAATTTGTCATGCAGCATGCGAGGAATCGGACACATCTGGTGGCAGTGAGCAGTGAGTTGTACGAACGGCGAGCGTGTGTGATGACGTTGGGAAGAAGAGAGAGGCGACTGCAGCGGCCAAAGCCTGATCTCAGAGCAGGGGAGGCTGGGCCGCAGCTGTGTCCTCCCGGTCGACCTCCTCCTAGCACCAGACTGGCGACACCACTTCTCAGCTCTGCTCCCTTTGACACATGGACACAATATTATTCTGGCATATAAAGTTACGCACACACAGGGTGGTCTGCCACTAAACCATGTCATATTCTGAAATAGATCCCCTCTTCTCTGGAGATAGTTTTAAATTGCTAAATGCTCAATAATGCATATCAGACCTTTCTGCCAATAACATGTAAGGTATTAATTCATATCAAGAGCTCGTGGGATTTTGAACAGGCTGCAAATGACCATTGCATGAAAACAGAAATAAAACAACAATCCTTGGGAAAGATTTGAGTGGGTCTCTTTCTGTGTATGTTCAGGTTCAGACTTTATTTTAGATATTTCCTCTGAACTTCATGAAAAAGGACTAAAACTCACTAGAGAGGCCGTTTGGGCAAAGCCTGTCAAAATTTAGCTTTATAAGCCGGTACTGATCAAAGTGACTGAAATATTTGTTCAAATGAATCATAAGCTACAGCACTAATAATGAAAAAATATCTTCTTAGGTTGCATGTTGCTGGAAAGTAAAAGCATTTGTTTCCAAATTCAAATTCAAATTCCAACTCTATTTGTCTCCTTGGGGAAAATACGAGGCAAGTAGAGCAGGTGGTACAAGACAGGACAGCAAAATGCTCAACTGTAACACAAGGGGGAAAAAAAGTGGTGCAAATAAATATGTAAACAAGCAATTCCACATGCAGTCCTGACATAGCCAAAAAAAAAGAAAAACAAACAAAAACTCCCAAAACTAAAACATTGATATCAATATTATGATTTAAAATGTGTTTCCCTGAGCAAACACTTCAACCATGAAGGCCTTGAGGAGATACTTTGCTGAAATTGTCACCACCAGTGACTGAGCTTCCCTCAAAACAGTCCCAATGAAAAGCTGAAGTCCAGTGTGTGTGTCGCATTAAAAATGCCAAGAGGTCATGAGTCACTACTTTCCAGTAAAATGTTGCAGAAGTTTCTTTTTGCAGGTATGACCATCAAAAAGCTCACTGCTGTTTGCTGTATATGTTTTTCCTTTTGCGACATCCCTGCGTTCACGTCTCTGTCCTCGCCTGTAGGCCTCCTTGAATTATGCGACTTGGCAGGGTGTTGAACAACTGTCAGCTTAAAGAGCACCCCTTCACCAACTCACTGCCCTTTTAACACCCACAACAAACACCGCAGGGACGAGTGAAGCACAGAGACTCGAAACTAAGCGGTGCTCTCATTATGTGTCGAACCTTTCTGGTTTGTTTTTACGTGGAAGAGAAAAAAAAGAGTCAAACACAGACAATATATATATATACATATATTATATATATATATATATATATATATATATATTCAAGACATTGCCATGCAAAATATGGTCTGTGTTTGATTTTTATTTATATATTATATATATATGGACCATATATATATCTTTTTTTTTTTATCTTCATGAGAACTTTTGTAAAAATCTGCATCTCTGAAAATAAATTTGCCTCTCTTCTCTACAAGAGAAAAAATATCAAATGGTATTTATGTAAGATAAGGTAAGCATTTTACCTGACCCTGCAGACAACGTGCTGGTCCAATCATATCGGTCTCTTCCTCTGTGCGGCACGCAAATATGGAAACAGTACAAAGGTTATGGCATTATAGTGTTAACCTGCAGCCCATAAATCAGACCTGACGGCTCTGCAACAATGGACTGCACCTGACCTTTGGTGTTGCGGCTCTCAGTTACAGGGCGCTGTAAGTCGGTCTGTGTGAGCGGCTCAGCAGCGCTGTCAACAAGAGCTCTCTCGGCAGAGGATAAAATTAATAACACATCACAGTCATGTCTGTCTCATTCACATTTGTTTTACTGCGTACAAAAGGACTGCATCTGGTTGTTACACTTGTCATCACAGTGGAAATACAGTCGTCATAACACGAGCAATGTGATCTTCAGCAGTACAATAGACAAGAAGCGAGCAAGTCGAGGGACAGAGACTTGATATCAGGCGTCCGAGGCTTAATGAGCCGGGATTTCTCTTTTGAATAGTCATCTGAACATCATTTGACTGACAGATGAAGCTCATGCTTTGAACAGTGTGTCATTTCTGCCCCTAGAGGTCCCTAGTGGGGTAAAACATTTGATGACACCCGGAAAATAGATTGGTGATGGGGATTTTTTTACAGACAATGCACTGAAGGCGAAAGAGCCCTAGAGATTATGATGCTAAGAGTAACTGCTTCAATTTTTAATAACATTTTTGAATTGCCCATATTAGCCTGATTTTTTTCATTCAAAAACAGGAATATTACAAAAAAAATGAAAAAATCAGTGAAAAGGAACTGAAATATTTAAAAGAAATAGTTTGAAAATATTTATAAAAAAGTGTATTATTGCTGTTGTTGTTTACAAAGGTAGGAATATTTACATATTATTCACTGATGTGAAAAGAATTGCACTGTTGTAAAGGCAAGGAAATACCCAAACAAACAAGAGCATGCAAAGCTTTTTTTTTTTCCCATTTTATGCTGTTTGCTTATCATTTGCTTTCCAGAGCTCCTATTTTAAAGGCTGTCACAAAGCTACTGTCCTTGCCTGATATTTTTCATCCTCTTATTTTTCACTCTTTCTTCCTTTCTTGGGGGTTTGGAGCCAGGAAACTCAAAACTGTATCCAACAATGTCACCCAAGCGAAGCAGGCAAGAGGTTGACATCTCAAATTGTCTCTTTGGCTCAAGTGGCACCATGTGATATTCTCTCATTGGGTTGCAGATAGTGTCAAAATTAAACCAGGTCAAGGCACGTAGAGGTGGGAGCGTTGCAACTGTGCAGGGAGAAAAGGGAGAAAAGGACAATCTGTGTGTATGATTAAACCGACTTACAAATATTGAGTCTTCGAGCTTCGTTGGGATTTAAAAGGTTGCTGTAATAACAACTTTTGTGTGGCAGCCATGGTAAACACCACATAGGAGAAAGGCCAGGTATCTTAATCCCCATCACCCCTGGGATTCCCCATCAAGAGTTCCCATTAGAGAGGATAAAAGCTGTAATGTAGTCCAGAGAAGCTCTGCAGACTTGATGCGCCTCAACCCCCACCAGCCCACAGTGACCTCCATCTGATCCCAAATGAAATGGAAGTGCAGCGTCGGTGCCAACGGTTCAGACAAAAGAGCAGAGAACAGTAAACCTTTTTGATGTTGTAATGAATAACATACACATACCAACAAGTGCAATAAGGGTCTCTTATAAATCTGCAAAGAGCAGAAATATTTGCATGTACCATAGAAACCGTTTCAAAGAGTGGAACGTTTTCAGAGACGAGGAGGGTTCTATTACTCTAATAGGGTAAATGTCAGCATATTTGAACTAAGTTGCTGCAGCATCATGCAGACATGCAGTTGTAGGTGACTGAATGTGTGTTAAATAGAGACAAGCTGTGTGTCCTGAGTGACAAGGAGACTGAAGGAGAGGAATCTGAAAGTGAAAAAAAAACTTCTCAGACATACAATGCAGTACCTGACCCTGGGTCAGCATCTGGTGTCACTGAGCAATAATCACACACAATGTGAACATGCAAAATAATTCACTGACTGCATCCGGCATCAAGAATTGCATTCACTTCAATGATGTCAGGAGGACGTTCAGGGTGGGTGTTAGAGCGTGAGACTGCAGAGATCAAAGGCATCTGCAGATGAACAGCAGTGGAGACAAAGCGGAAGTACGAGGCGTCGGCAAGTGTCAGATTTACAGAGTTTGTAAAACATGAAGAATTATAATGACACAAAGGCCTCAAGCAGGTTCTAACCAGTAGACACTGATTGTAAAGTCCCTAAAAAGCCGTACTGAGCAGAGTTCGTATCACTAACAAAACATGCGTTTAATCAGTTGAAGGTTGTGTGTAAAGAGGGAACTACACGAATCACGTTTTCTGGACAGCATTTACTACATTTTAGCCACAGCACAGCATGTAATTATTTAAGTATGTGTTTGTTCATGGCATGGTCTTTCACTCCACAGGAAGCTAGAGGAAGAGCGTCCGGTAGGAAGCCAGTGACCACTCGTCCCATCTAAAGAAACAGGTCACAGTTTTTCTGAGTGTCCGCAATTCCAAAAAGATAATGTCTGGTCATCAAGCAGGGGTATCAAAAGGTTTTGTAAATAATTTCTGATTGACTTTCACATATGACAGTCTCAAATCTGGGGCCAGTTGTGAAGTAAATCAACAGCATTGTTATGACTACACACTTTTTTATCACTGTTTCAAAAACCTTAAATTTTTTTTCTAATTTCAGTTGATTATCCCTGAATACACCAACAGACCCTAAGAGGATAAGTGAAATTTGTTGACACTGACTCCGTTCCCTGCATTAAAACATCTCAACTGATACAGGAAATATTTTGACCTGAAAGATTGAATTTTTGCATACTCAATAGAAAAGTGTTGATAGTGTACTGATACTTTGCAGCTTTTAAGAAATGAAACACGAGAAAGACAAATGTAAGTGTTTGCCTTTTGTTTACCTAATCCACATAATCAACATTCCTATCATATGATGAAAACATTTTTTACAAAAAGGAATTCAACTGTTCACATAAAAATCCTGTAAGCAAAACACAGCCTGTAACCTTCTCAGTCTCTGGAGAGAACATGTCATTTTTGAGAGATAGACCCCTTGATGATGTGAATCCATTGAACAGAGACCTCAGTGTGTGGTAATGGAGTGATGTGAGAACACAGGACGGTACTCAGTACAGAGGTGCATTTTCAGCATGACAATTAAGTGGTTATAAGAAATAAAAGAGGGAGGGAGGGTCAGCTTTATCAGTCAACCAGAACCAAAACCCTATGTGATCACAAGCACAATTATTTCTCTATTTAGACATATCACGTCGTCTCTGACTTTATACAATATAAAGCAAATAAATAAAAAAGGAACCACTGGAGGGCGCACGCAAATGAGATGTTTTCCGGAAAGTACATCTTCAATTTGAGGTTATGATTACAAGGCGGTGTTTCCCTCATAACCTTAAGGCACAGACCACTACAGTGAGCTTAAAGAAAATATGCTCTTGTGGAGGTCTCTTGTATTTTAGACCCATTTGCTAAAAATCATCTTTTTGTCGATCGCATCTTTAAAAAAATGATGAAATATGTGGAAAAGGTCTTTCTTTTTAAGCCTAAAGATGCTAACTTGAAGACGCAAAGTAGGATACCTGGAACTCTTCATCTTACAGCTGTGGGTCTCGTCTGTGTTCCCTTCTGCAGTCCTAAGATTGTTTTTCTTACATTCAAAAGAAATCTGACCCAAATTTTGGATGTGATTTGAGAATACCTCCAGAATTAAAAAAAGCAAAGAACGCCGCTCTGAAAAAAATACTGTCATTCAGCAAATGAAAACTGGATTACTTGATGTTACATAAAATAATAAACCCCCAAACATGTGACTTTTCATCATCTAACATAATCACTTTCACCAATATTTTGTATTTGATTTGTCAAAGTGTAGATAAACACACATTGGGCCACTGAGGTCAAGAAGGGAATTTTTATCTCTGTGAAAAGTGTCCATCAGTTGCGATAAGAGATAAATCAAATATTTGTTTTTATCCTTTTATCAATAGTTTAATAATTATCCACAGTGACACAATCAGCAGGAAACAACCACTCTAATCCCATATCGCAGGGTTTCCAGTGGTGTTTCATAACATTTCCAAAATAACCACAAAGTGCTTCTCAAAATACTTATTTACAAATTTGTTTTGACTCTGTGGATTGTTAATATGCAGTGATAATCTGGATTTGGTAGTCTGGCAATAATCCAACTACGGGCAATTTAATCTGATTTTGCTTTGGGGGGAAAAACAAGACACAGAACTATTATATTAAATGTATTATCTGACCCTGGATAACAAAACATTTCTGAGCCTCTCTGCTAATCCCAGTCCGCGTCCCTGTGGTCAGTCTGATTACACCTTCATTATGGAAACGCATCCTGGTCAAAAGTCCTCCCTCGGTGTCTTGTGACTTTCCACTTGGGAAACAAAGAACCATAAAACACTGTTGCTTTCCCAATTAAGAGCAGAAATACACGCTGGAGATGAAGAGAGACAGCAGCAGTTGCCGAGCTGGCATGAGACCTGCTTGATTGTTAACACCCCGCTGGGTTAATTCAACCCCTGCATGAGTGTGTATGTTTTCACACTGACCCACTGATCATTTTTATTTCAAGGAAAGACCTCTGTTGTGCACAAATCGACCTAGAGTAATGAACACATGATGTGGAGCTGATGCCATGTGCTTTCATACACACAACTCATATTATGATTATAGTAGACCATGCTGTGTAACTTAACAGCTGGTTTTCATACTTGCCAGCTAAGAAACTGCAGGAAACAGCCAAAAAAAGGTGCTGCAGGGATTATTAAATAAGTGACATGAAACAAAATAACAATCCCTAATGATCTGAGGTTCAGCTGAATGTGCTGAAACAAACAGCTACTTTTTTAAATGTCCACTTGTGAAAATTACCTCATCATACTCAGTACTAATCACATTATGTGGCTATCCATCACATCTCAGCATTTTTGTCTTGAATTGAATCAATACTAATTATTTATGTTCAGTATGAATCTTTGACTTGTATGATTAGCCGCAATGGACATGAGGTACATTGGGGAAATATTTTCCAATTCTTAGAGACACCACGTTTATTCCTTTCACCCAAACAAAAGCAACTGCTTGACTGAAACAGAATGAAATTTCTTGTATTCATTAAGGGGGGGGAGGGTTTATAGAGACACCTTCATTTAGATCATTAGGGAAAATCAAATGCAAACTGCGACCAATGATGAAGACATAACATTTAGCCAACTTGGAAACATGTTTAGCATGTTAACCAGCTAGTTTATAAACATCAACTGTGTTTAGCTGTCGTCGGGACACAGGCTTAGACCAGCTCCTTCAAAATATCTGGATGGGTCTTTTCATTTATGGCTGAACAATTTTTGACAGATGACAACAGTAGTAATTCTCCCATCATAATATAACAGTGAACACGCTGACTCCTGGAAAATCTTGTCATGGCCTGGAATGGATATATTGGAAACACTGGAATATCTCACTGGTGGGGAAAGAGTGAGGCGTCTGATTGCTCAGATTGTTCATAATTTGACGCACTGAATAACGGCAACAAAAACTTGAAGCTCTATAAATTCCTGAGATGTCATTAAGTCCATTTGAGGTGACTGGACTCTGCAGATCATACAGCAGCATCCAAAATATCTCCAGAAAGGGCTTTTCTTTCATACTTGCTTTCAACACAACTAACCAGAGTTGCGCACAGCTGAAATCCAGCTACACCAATGTTCGATATCTGAACATCAGGCAGCTGCCAATTGGAGAATTAAGCTCTTCATGTCAGGTCTGAGGAGCCCAGGCAGACCAGCAGGGAATATTAGCAGGACTTCAGCCTGTGGCAGCACTCCCAAGAAACTGGCTGTACGCGGGCTCTGACTCATGTCGACCCCAAAAGAACAGTAATTCATCTGAATGTGGGGAGTTCGAGAAGCACAGATCACCTCCACAGACCTCATTTAAAGGCAGCTGATTGCCTCTGTGGCCTGTTTAATAATTACTATCCTCTGACCACTGTCAAACTACTTGGGACTTAAGAGTAAGATCAGATAAGGGCTTGGGGAAAATTTGAAGGGATGCAGAGGGAGGTAGTTTGAACACAGTAGCAGGTGTGGAGGTGCTGCATGAGAGCTAGGAACAAAGGCTGACTGCATTTTTCCTAAAGGAGGCTGCCAGTTTCAACTGGAAACCTGGCCCTGCTGTTGCTCCACGTCACTAGCAAGACAGGAAAGGAAGCTGCTGAAAACGCACTCGCACGAGAATTCCGAATCGGCCATGAAATCCCGTGGAGCTGATCACGTCCACAGAAATGATCAATGGCTCAGCCTGATGTCGATAATTATTGAATTCAGCTCTATTTTTTTTTACAAATTAGCTACAACCCAACTGTGTATACATGAAAACACTGCCACCCAGAGGCAAAATGGTAGAACTACATGTACAACTCGAGGGTTTTTATTCTGATCCTGGGCAAATATAGCTGTTTCCTTCTAGGGTGCAAAAATAAAGCGGCACAATCTCAACCATCATGGCAGGACTGGAATTTTCAAACCATTTACAACCTTTGCTTATCAATTAATTACATTACTTGATTGGTTTCTCGAATTTTCTAGAAAATGTATCTTCATGATTTCCTTTTTTTTCCCAAGACAATGAGTTGTTAAATATCAAACATGACTTCCTACTGATTTTTTGGACAATCAAGAGTTTGTGAGAAACAGATGATTTACAAACCAAATAAAATGTTAACAACACATTGACCCTCCAGGTATGTGAGGATAATGCCCTTTGATGAGGAAGCAAGGGATGAATGAATTATGAGGTCCTCAAGATATCGTTTTAAAATGGCTGTTGAATCTTTTCAGTAACATTATGAAGGGGTTTGGTATCAAACTCCGTACATCCAGGTGGTCCAGTGACACTGAAACATTACAATTTGCCAGATTTTGTGGTGTGAAAATTTGAAATGTTGCTGCAAAAACCACAGATTTTACCTGGCAGGCGCGTCATCACGAGTAGAATCTCTCAGGTCCAAACTCAAAAGCAGCATCGACTTTCACATTACAACTGCAGAAGATTTCATTAGAGGGTTGACACAAAAAGTCAATTTAATAGAGAATGCGTCTATTCGTACATATTGCCATTTTTCACAGCAGAACTGTTTACAGTAAGAAAAAGTACAGGTGTATTTCTTCAAGTCAGCATGCAGGAACCCTGAAACTGCTAAATGGAATACAGCCTTTACTATGACACTGTACACTGCAACGGTCTCTTATTAAAAGTGAGGTGGAAACTGTTGCCTTATTTAAAGATTTATTAAGTTATGATACGAGCTTTATATAGACCACATTGCATTTTGTTTTGTACATTTATTCATACTGACTAAACTTTATAGCAGTGACACCAAATGACAAAAACACAAACCAAAGAACACTTGATGGAAGGAATCAAAAGGTTTTTGAATGCTTTGTTAAGAAACTGCAGCCCATCGACACTCAAAGAGGGCCATGTTTTTAAGACCATATCCCCCTACTAATTCTCATAGATTGCCGCATGTATTCTGAACCCCCAGACACACGCACATACAAACGCTCCCACACTGAAACTCAACAAATGCCTTTACAAGAGATAAAAATTGATATTTAAATTTCAATATTAATGATATTACTGAATTCCACAATAAAAAGGCAAAATAAGAACTGAAGACAGCATTCAAATGAAAAGCGGGTGAGCACAGGCAAAATTTCCTTTTAACTCCTCCTTGAGGTGGGAGAAGCTCTCTGGCTCCCTCGCCTCAGTGTCAAGTAGAGCCATCTTTAACCACCTGTGGGCTGTGTGGAACTGGCCTGCTGCGTCTGCTCCAGCGGTTCAGGCAGACTGACGACGGAGCATCCACAGAGTAGTCAAAAAAGTCAAACACAGCATCTGATAGCACAAAAAGAAACCATCCATCTCCAAGAGCCTCCCTGGGATTTGTTTTTTTCTTGTTGAACAGAACGTCCTTCAGATGTTGACACAGCCCTTCTAGTAAATGTCTTTTGATCTATTGGTCCATTGCAATGAACAACAATGTGATTTCAATATCGCAGGTGCCAATGCTGCTGATACCGACCCGACAGTTCAGTTTCAGAGAGGCAGAAATCACCTGTGAGGAAGATGGCACATTTTCTACCGCACAGTGAAATTAGGGTCCGGTCCTCTGAATAAGAAGGAAAAAAAATTCATGATGAAAGAAGAGAAAGAGGGTGAATAACAATATAATAACATTTGCCATTACGGGTTAGATTAAGTGCAACAAGGGGGTTAACACCATTCAGTGAAACCTGTGGAAACATCCACGGGAATGGTTTGGGAAGGTTATAGCCCTCACATCCGAGACAGCACTTCTGAATCCATGACAATTCCTGGGACTTTTTAAATATACGTATGACCTGCCTTCCAACATGTCCAGTACCGAACATGTCCACAAGGGAAAACCTATGGTTTGATGTCACAATGTTGAAACTAATTTTGCCAATACATTAAAGGTTTAGGGGTGAATATATTGGCACAAAACAAGCCCCAGGGAAAGACAAGAGTTCCACCACAGCAGTTGAGGCACCCCACACAGACTTCCTGGGATTTATTCCAAGTCCACCGCCGACAGGACGACAGGCATGTGTGTGTATATAGAATATATATGTGTGTATGCATGTGTTTGTGAAGAGGAATATTTTTCTGTTGCTTTACAAGAGGAGACAGCAGTTGCTCTCTGTTGTTTTTTCTCTGTTTCTTTGACCTAAAAAGAAAACACACCAGAAACATAACATAAAGTTCGTGAATTAGGGTGTGTGTGTGTGGGGGGGGGCACAAAAAAACAAGATGTTGAATCTTACTGTTACGGTGTTAACGTAAACTATTTGTTAGGGTACCAGATAATCAGATAATGGTCTCTGACAGATTTAGCAGTAATTGGTGTAAATGTTGGCAGATATTATATCCTTGTACATTAAATCATTTTTTATTGAAAAATGTCTCAACAGTTTGTCGTCTATTTATTTCTAGCAGGCACACAGCTGTAAATCGTTGTTCTTTGACAGTGGAATATGTATCAGTGTATAATGTGAAGTCAAAGCCAGGACATTTAACGCCAACTTTTTGTTGACAATAGTGAGAATAGTTGATGTTCTCAACTAAGTGAAATCCACTGTCTTACAAAGGTTAAACTTTCATTTTATCAATATTCAATTCAAACTAAAGTGGCTCTTGAATAATCATTCTGACATAAGAAGAAGAAATAAATCGACATCTGGTGCAGCTGGATGTTACACATCATCAGCAGTATGACTACATTTAAATGGTGCTCAAATATCAGCCAGCATGTCAAAAATTAAAACTTTTTACCCCCCAAATAAGAAACTTAAAACTGGCTCCAAAAATCCCCAGTCAGTTGACCCCTAATCATAAGCCCGGGAGAACAAAATATTAGCAGCATGGTTACAAACCACCAAGCACATTACCTAATCCTGATCCTGGTGCCAATATCATACTGATTAACTCACCATGAGAGTTGGGCTCTGGAAGGGTCTCTCTGGCAACCAGGTGCATGACAGTTGTTCGGCCAGGAGGCAGCTTCAGAGCTTTCATGTGAGAAGAACACGTTGTCAATCAATTCTTTTTAAAAGACCAATATTTAAAAGACAAATATTCATATTTAAATATTTATTTATTTAAATATGAAACACGTATAGGTAGACAAAGTAAAACAAAAAGCAAATAAGGGCAAAAAGAGAGCAGGAACGTCCACCAAAACCAACCTTACACATTGTGGAAACAGTAATATATGTCTGAATATATTTCTAAACTTCTTGTCTCAATTTCATGTTCAGAAAAAATTGAGTCTTCCCCATTTAGTCTTTTCTGTACAGGGTGTCCATTGTGTTTGGGACTTCGATGAAGGCAAAGCAAAACTTGTACCAGAAAAACAGAAGTCAAAACTGTACAAGATTTGATTTGTTATTGAAACATATGATGTGATCTCATGGTCTCCAATGATAGGGGAGGAGGTCTTGTGTGAATGTAACCAACAACTGTCAACAGGCAGGGGAAAATCATCAGTTGTGTATGTCAGAGTTGTTGGATGTTTTAATAAGCTCAGATGCAATGTCAGAAAACGAAAGAGGGAAAAGTCAAGGTCGGCTGCCAGACGAGATTGAGAGGAAAATACGCTGGATATATAGAAAGAAAATCAGTCTACATGGTGCTTTTCCACTATGCTCCAACCTGGAGAATGATCTTAAGGCTGTCTAGACAGCAGGATTGATTATTGTGAAGGGAGGGGGTTTTCAATAAACATCATTTATAGGTCCAGTAATAAGAAATAATTGCAATGTTCAGTGGATACCCAGGAAGAAAGCTAGCAAAGGAATTGTTGAAAGACTAAGAAATAATAAATTTCATGACGAGGTTAAAGTGATCTGAGTTGATAATCTCTTAATAAAATAATAGAATGTGGATTTAAGCTGATCAAGGTGTGCCTATAGACCAGGGGCGCCCAACTTGTAGATCCCGATCTACTGGTCGATCGCAGAGCCCTGCCTTTCAAAATAACCTCTACCGCACAACGTAGAAAAACGACTCAAAACGCGAGCCACAGAATTGACTGCAGAATAGGTAGTGTGGGTAGATTGTATGTCATTAAAAATATCTGTTCGCCTATCATCCATCCCTGCTGCTGCACTGATGTGCTTGATTGACATACACTACAGCCAATCCAAGATCTTGATCCAAATATGGTTCCACCATGACAAATGGACATTTGGAAGCGTGTTTGAGGCTGGGCAAACCTGTTAGTTGACTGAGTCCATTCATTGCAAAACGTCATCATAGTAAGACAATAGCCAAAAATGTACATAATGTATTGTGGCATACATGTTCATGCTGTTACACACACACACACACACACACGCACGCACGCACGCACGCACGCACGCACGCGCGCACGCACGCACGCGCGCGCGCACGCACGCGCGCGCAAGCTAAAAAAGTGTGGGCGCCCCTGCTATAGACGTATTTGTACGAGTCACCAACATATTCATCTGCGGACAGACCGGAACAATATAAAACCCTTGGCTTTTAGACAAAACTTATGAGCATTTAGCAGTACCCCTGTGTATGTTTTGATTTGAAGTAGGAGAAATGCCACTCATTTTGTGATGAAAGTAATTCGTTGTCAGTGTCTGGTGGAATTTAAGAGGACACCCAGTCGGGCAGGAGTTTCAGACATGCCGAGGAAAGGGAAGGACAGGAAACAGGAAACACACATTTTGGGCGGAAGGCAGAGGAAAATGTCCTGTGAAACCTTTTTAAATTGCTTAGTTTTAAAAAACAATATCAGGACTGTGTAACCCACTGGCACATATATACTAAGTAGAGTTCAACAAAAGATAACTGGACCTGAAAAAACATCACGAAAGAGGAGGAACGCCACATTCAACTATTGCAGAGGTTTGACCTTATATGTAAAACATATGCAGAGTTTGACAGGATTATTATGCTGGTCGCAAATGACAGAAATAGTGACTGGAAAAGGAGAAAAGTAGCATGTTTGACTTGTTTCTTTGGATCTTTAGATCACCATCTTGACCTGGCGGACAAACTGCGGAATTTCTCCTCAAAATTGCCCAAGAAACCAGCATTTACAAGAGCTGTGACTGTGATAAAATAATTACCTCCCAGGGTGACGTTGCCATGAAGAAAGCGGCCCTGAAAAATAAGGCGCAGAATGCTGGGACTGCTCACCCTCTCCTCCTCCCAACCTTTTTGCAAGACATCAGAGACAAAAGCGCACCATCTCTTGTCAAATACCCAACACCTTGATACTGTCATTAACCAGAGCATGTTCATTTTCACAAACAGTAATTTGTTCGCTGTCCCCAAATCAGAAGAAAAATGCTACATCAAAAGAAACAGAACACAGTTCTTGGCAATAAAGTGTTAAAAACTGACATTGATTTCATAAGGAAAATACACATTAAAAAAAATACCTATATTAATTCAATCAAACGTTACCTGCAGGCCAGTTTTCAAACACATGCTTGGCAATGTCTGTTGCAGAGTCATTTGGAGAGAAAGTGAAGTCCTGCGTTTTTCCACTGACCAGGATAAGGCGGAGGTGCACCTATAAAATCAAACAAAAACATCTCAATATCTGTCCATTGGTATGTCGCATCATCCAAGGTAATCATCTCCATCCATGAAAGTGAACCTTGGTCAAATCACTCTAGCTCCACTAACCTCCTCAGAATTGAGGTGACACTCGGAGGGCTGTGAAAAGATGGGCATTCCAGTCTAATTAGATTTATCTCTGCCAGATCTCCACCCTTTGACAGGGGAACTTCATTCACTGAGGGCTTACACTGAAGTGAGCCCCTGATGCCGGACGCGACAGGCAATAAGGGTGGGGTCGGGGGGGGACATTAGCCCTTTGGTTTCAGGGCGCGGTAGCTCCTCTCTGGGCTGTCTCACAAATGCGATAACCCCAGGTGTTCCAGACAGCCACATTATTAAATTTACATGGCCAGTGCGTAAACCGTGAGGGGGAAAGGGTAAATGTGTTTTGAGAGTATCTCTGTCAGTGGGGCTTTCTCCAAATGTTCCTCTAGCCAAATACAACAGCTAAGCTGGGTAAAAAGAGAGAGGAAAAAAAAGAAAAATAAAGAGGGCTTCTGGTCTAAACAAATGAACATCTGATTTTACAATGGAAAACTTTGGGAAATTAGCGGATACATTTCTCGAGGCCATGTAACATACGATAAATCATCCTGTTATCAAAAGTTGCTGCTGAGGAGCAGATGCTAATTTAAAAAAATGTCTCCCTCAAGCTGTGTACACACATGTATCCATCAGTTTAAGGTCCGTTTATTTTCACTTTGCGAAACTGCTGCATCAACCAAGCAAACAAAAAAAAGTGAATATGAAGGAAAGTGCCAACATTAAGAGGAGGCTTTAATAAAATCAAATTAAATACAACTCTATCCATATCATTTAACCGGAAAAATTCATTAAATAGCTGGTGTAAATAGGTGTCTTGGTACAGAAAAAACAGGAGCTATAACAGATGGAGCCTTGATTTATTCAAATAACTTTGTTATTATTTAGATAATACACTCACAATACTATCAAATAATATTTAAGGGTGTTCACCTTAATGCCTTTTTAGTTTTAATAAAACGGGCACTGTTTATTCTTGAACCCACTGTGTTTCTGCGTTGATTGTTCATCCATTTGTTTATCATGGTGCCTATGAAAATGACTCAAGAGTAAAATAAACATCCTTTCTCAAAGAATGTCCGATTTAAATCTTTGTAATGGAACATCTTTAATCAGGGGTCTGAACAAACACATAGGATTCAATGGTCCTGACATTTACCTGCCGTGAAAAGGTAGAACCTGAACTTTCCTTGCTTCATAAATCAAGAGAGGGTGAGAACAAAGAGACTTAACCACGAGGTGTGACATCAGGGCGGGTCAAGCTTACTCTCTGATCTGTTTACAAACACAATCCTCACTCTGTGGTCCTCTGCCCTCCCCTCCCCCTCTTTGAACTGAATAACCCCAATGTGGGGTTACATACCATGTCTTCATTAACAAGCTTTGGCCCCATCCCTTTTCATCCCCTTGTCCCATGAAAACAAAGTCAGATCTGCCCGGTCACCCATGGCAACATCCTGCATCACAATATACTTGTGTTACTCCAATCCAAAGATGGACATCAGATCACTCAAATACCCTATGTATGTATACCCATCTCATCTGTCTTCAAGACCCCCCCCCCCCCGCCTAACAAAAACCACCATAGC